>PVKM010004157.1:0-53559 GCA_004027735.1 Carollia perspicillata
TTTGGGACTCAGCTCAGGCCCTCTTCCTCACCCTGATAATTCCCTAGGCAGTCTCATTTACTCCCTCGATTTTGTGCTCTCAGCAAGCCAGCAACTCTCTCCTTTATAACTTTGGTCCAGAGGATTAATCTTATAGGCTCACATATCCAACTATCTTCTCTACTTGAAATCTCTTGGGTCATTCTAAAACAATGACGGCCACTACTACCTTAAAACAAAAGGAAAAAAAATCCACTGTGCTTTCTTCGGTGGTGTCCCTTTCAGTACACAAACACCAATCCAGTTGTTGATGCTTGAAATCGGAGTCTCATTCTTGATACCTTCCTTACTCTTCTGTCCTTCATCCTGCCTAGGAGCCAGTCAGTCAGGTCTTGCTGGGGTCCCCTCTCGTTTATATGCATCAGTGTGTCTGTGGGTAAATTCATCTGCTTTTGTACACTTTTACTAGTAATACCCCCACGCTACTTTTATTTCTAGATGGATTCGGTAATAATCTCCTAATAGTCTTGGTAATAATCTCCTAACAGTCTTCTGCTTACTTAATACAGAAGCCAGAAGGATGTTTTAAAGATGTAAATCTGATATCACTTAATAAATCTTCCCTCTTTCTTTATGCTATAAAAAAAAAAAGATGTAAATCTGATCCTATTATTCCTAGATTTAACAATTCAATGACTTTCTATTATACTCAGTATATACTAGGGAAAAAATTCTTAACAAGGGCTATTGACTTTGTAGATTTTGACACAACTACCTAACTTTTCATTGTCATCTCCCCATTGCTTCCCCAAGCTATACTGTCCTCTTCTTAATTCTTCAAACATGCCAAGTTCTCTGCAGCTTTAAACTCTTACATGTGCTCTTCCTTGGCCAAGAATACTCCACAGGTCCCTGACGCTCTGGCCTGGCTAAGTCCCACTCACTATTCAAGTCTCAGCATAAATGTCCTTTTGCTGTGCAATTCTTGTCTGTTCTGCTCTCCAGCCCTAAAGACAATGGTAGCTCCTCTTCTTTAAGTCTCTCACAGCAGTCTGTCTCACCACACCTTTTATACCACTTAAAACAACAAACATTTTTTGTTCAGAGTTATATGTGCAATTAATGTGTATAATGTCTTTCTTCCCAAGAGGCTGAGAGTTTCCTCAGCACAGGGACCGTATTTCTTTTGTTCACTATTCTACATATTCTCAGTGTTTAGCATAGTATCTTACCTTTAGAAGGTACTCTTTGAAAGAGTAAATAAATAAAAATGTGTGTGTGTGTATACACACATATATACACACATACATACACACATATGCACACACATATACACATACATGTGTATATATAATTGCATAAACTGTGTGTGTGTGTGAGAGAGAGAGAGAATTGAATATCTCTGGCTAGATGTGCATGTACATATGTACATGTATAAAGCAACAGGAAAGTTACCCAAACTCACTACTCCCTGGAACATAATCAGTCAGAGTTAAACAGTTTTGAGGTTCAAGAGATAATTCATATATACAGTTAGTAGATAAAAGGCCACATTGAGGAACAGTAATTTCATTAATTTTCCCCCCTCCTATAGGTAAAAAATTTGAAAATACTGAAATGTTTGGTCAGTACCCACTTCAGGTCAATGGATTCAAAGATCTACATGAGTGCCTAGAAGCTGCTATGATTGAAGGAGAAATTGAATCTTTACATTCAGAGAATTCAGGAAAATCAGGCCAAGAGGTGAGTTTAGCATTTACATTATTCCTCTCCCTCAAGTCTTCCCGACAGTGCTGTAAAGCGCAGTTTAAGGCCCTATTTCTGTAGCTACCTAATACTTGAGAGAGAATACTCTGAATATATGTTTGCACTTGATGGTAATTTAGACACATTTGGGAAACCTTCACAGTTAATATAGTTTATAATCTATATTAAATTGTCACATAAACAAGTGTTCTCAAAATTTTCTGTCAAAATTTTCCTTTAGGATATTTTTCAGTCTATTTAGACTTTTTAGTTGAGTACCAGTCATTACATCATGCTAGTTCTGGAAGTAAAGAAGAAAAACACTATTAGGGTGGAATTCTATGTAGATATATGTTACTTATATTAAATATTGTTAGAATTTGTCCAGGCCTAAATAGGCAACACCAGAGCCCTTTTCTTGTAAATTGCTGGGTAATTGTATGAAAGGCAGATGGAAGAACTTGCTTTCTCCAAAAAGAAATAATTTGCAAAATATTAATATCTTTTGCCTGTTTATCTGTGTCCACTGGTGTTCTCCCACCCAGCTCTGTCTCTTCAGCTCCATCTGTATGTCCATCGACCCATTCATGTGTCTATCCATTGGGCAGCGTTAGCACAGTAGCACGGTGTGTCTCTGCAATCATCATTAAACAATTGCGGGTGGTTGTCTCTTCGTAAGCTCCAAGCTTGAGAGCAGGATCTTCATGTGCGCCATTCACTGCTGTGTCCCTAGTGGATAGTGCAGTAACTGCAGATAGAATTGAGTGACACATTTATTGACTGAACGGATGAAAATCTTAGTGTTACCAAAAAAAAAAGTTCTGAGGTCTTTACCTCTGAATAGGTGCTTAATAAATATTAAGTGGTGCTATCTCTGTGTTGCTTATGTAAAAAGGTACTGGGTTCTTGTATCTTGGGACTAAATTGATTTAATCTGAATTGTGTGATTTTTTTAAAAAGATATAATTAACCATTTTTTTTCTAAAACCTTTTCTTCTCTCAAACACCCACACAAAAACAGAAATAAATAATATTTATTACTTTGTTTTTTTAAGAGGAAAAGAAAAAATATATATGAAATAATTTCTTTCTCTTCATCGCAGATTGTCTCTTTAGTAATTTTCAGCAGATGCCTAGGCCCCATGCAAAGCTGTCAGATCAGAGCCTAGGGTAGGGATGCGGACATTGCACAAGAACTCTGCAAGTGACTCTGCTATGGGCCTGTGACTGAGAATATTTAAATGAAGCTTATTTATTTTGATTGGGAAGCAGCTCCTAGGACTGCGACTTTCCCAGGATCCCATAAGGGGACCAGAAAGCAGGCATCCTAAAAGTGTGATCTGCTCTCTGTTATTAAGTAAAACGATGATGGATGGACAAGTTCAGGCCAGGAAAGGTGGGATGGCATATTCCTTACTTTGTCAAAGTAGCTTGCAAGCTAAATACTCGATGTTTTATTGGTATGTAATCTTTGTGACACATTCCGAGCTTTTAAAAATGCTTTTCTTACATTGAATTTGAATGTCAGATTTTTAAAAACCTAGTTTGTCCTTCCCCTTTGCCTCATAATCTAATGCCTTATACTGTGCTATAGGCTCTCTGCCTAGGCTTTTCCAGCTGACCTGTGGAATACAGTGGTTGTCATCCTCTCTAAATTCAGCAGTTTTTAAGCAGTCTCAATAGTAGCATATTTAGTCACCTGTGACTTCTATTACCAGTTGCCTAGATTTGCTGAACACAGTAGTTTCAATGATAATTCAACCTGGTATAAGAGGATCACCAATGAAAACTGACTATCTTAAAAGTTTTTAAGAACATTTTTAAATCATAGTCTTATTTCATTATATCCTTCAGAATAAAACTCTTATTTCTCCTTGAGTCTCTACAAAAACCGAGGAAGAACATTTTTGGCTTGTTTCTAAAGTGGCATAATCCCTGATGATAACACCTCTAACACTGTTATTTAGTAAAAATTGTTGATTTTATTTTGACACAGAAAACATCTTTTTTGCTGAAACGGTTGTGGTAGACTTATTGGGAATACCTTTAGTGTCCAGAATTACCATGTTAAAACATTCAGTGGGCTGTAAGAGTTTAAATTTCTGGAATGACATAACAGGAGACAACTGAGTAAATTAAAAATAGTTATGTGTAAGATAAATTCTCATAAAATATATTTCTAAAATATGTTTTTAAGGTAAAAGGACAAACAAGACAATTAAATAACAGAAACTTTTTTGAATTGGAATAGAAGTTTTTTGATTTTCTTTCTTAGTTTACATCTTGGCTTTGTTTGGTGTTCTAGGGGAAATTCGAAATGGCAAGTCTGTTTTTTCATTCTGTTTTGTTTTTTTATGTTTTCTTCTCTGCATAATGTAATCTCACAAAAGCAAGGTTTACAACATATTAATAGAAAAATTAGCCCTGGCTGGTGTTGCTCAGTGGAATAAGCGTGGGCTGTGAACCAAAGGGTCACCAGTTCGATTCCCAGTCATGGCACATGCCTGGGTTGTGGGCCAGGTTCCCAGTGGGGTTCACAGGAGAGACAACCACGCATCGATGTTTGTCTCCCTCTCTCCTTCCCTTCCCCTCTCTCTAAATAAATAAATAACATCTTTTTAAAAAAAGAAAGAAAAATTAGCTCTTACAACTCATAAAAATGACTGTATTCTTTCTAGAATACAGATTTATAGTCATAAATTTAGAAGCACCTTTGTTGTCAGTGCTAATTATGTAAGTTTTTATTCATAAATTACATTATTCTATTACTCCTGTAGGCTTATTATATAAATGTAAATATGATAAATATGTTTAGGGATGTGGAGAACATAAACATCATTTTTACCTTTAATGACCTGTGCCTCACAAGCATCACATACCAGGTATTAAATTAAAGAAGTAAATACATTTTTTTTATTGCATGGAGAAATAGTATTTTGAAAGAAAAACTCACATTGTCTTATTTGATATTCTAGTTATATACTACTGTACTTACAATCCTAAAGTCATGGAGCTATAGATACCCATAACATATTTTCTGAAATGAATTTAGGGAATGTCTAACTATCTCTTCTTTTCTCTGTCAGCTTGAGAATGAGAAAGTGAAATGCGTCTATTTCTTTAGTAGGAAAAACTGTCCCTGATGTTAGAGGAAATGCATTCACAACAAACGCATATTACATAACATATTATGAACACTTTTTGGTAAGGCATGGAAGCTATTTCCTGGACTTTCTATGGTCTGCAGAGAAGCATGCTCCCAATTTGGGTCACTTTTATTTCCCTTGGCCCTGGTAGATTTCCATGAATTAAGGTATATGACTGTTTCATTTTAATAGTGACTTTTAAAGTGTTGCAGTAAAATATGAAAGTAACAGTTCTTGAAATCTTCTTATATACTTGTTTTAGTATCATCAAATGGAATAGAGAATGATATGCTAAGGTTCAAAATATCGCATTTCTTTGTGATACGTATGAAGTATGTTTTAATTTCTCTTTTTTTAATCCTCGCCAGAAGAAATGTTTATTTTGAGAGAGAGACAGAGAGAAACAATTTCGTGAAAGAGAAACATCTAGCCATTGCCTCCCATATGCACCCTGACCGGGGATCGAACTCACAACCTTTTTGGTATACAGGAGGATGCTCCACCAACTGAGTCACCTTCCCAGGACTGTTTTAATTCTTAATAGTAGTTTTAGGTGTAGATTAAAGCTAACTAAACATTTTGCCAGTGCCATGTGAGAGCAAAATAAATAAGCAAATCTGTTCAAGAAATAAAACTTGAGATGTTTCTGATCTTTTATAATTTTCTCTAGTGAACTTAACCCATATATAAGATAAAACAAATTCATTAAACTTCAACTTACAGTACAAAATAAACCAAATCCAGTTCAGGAAATCTCAGTTCAAGTAATCATTAGCATTGGGGGAGGCAGAAATAGTTTTGAATAACCATTTATTTTTATAAGCTCTGTTTAGAGAAAAGTAGAAACTTCCAAGTTTTTAGTTAAATCCACTTTGCCAGATGTACATCATTCCTGCTTTTTTGGATGTTTGAATTTAAATTAGTGTACTCAGCTTCCTGACATTTGTGTGGTATCATTTTCTGGCACTTGAAAACATTACACATAATTTAGTATGTATGTTTATTTTTATAGCTGTACAAAACTGTACATTGCATGGCTTATAATAAGCACTTTGAACATACTTGTTGCATTATTGTGTACTTCAGTATTTGTTGAGTCACAATTTTGTTCATTTTTCTTTCTCTTTAAGTAAATAATGTTTATATAAAACATTAATCTGTTTTATGAAAATAATTTTTTGAAGTTTTGTTGTATTTCGTGCTTAACTGAGAAGTTGCCAGAGTGTGTGGAGGAGTTGATCTATAGCAATAAAGCATTTATTTCATTAAATACTAGTCACTTTAAAAGATTTCAAATATAGTTACCATAAGTACGAATTCCATATTTATTAGTGATAGATCTTAGTCAAAATTCCAGTAGCAAAATTGAATGTAAAACAGTTTCTGCTTTTTAGTGTGAGAATTGTGATCATATATGCTGTACTTTTTCCCTCTTATGTACTATACCTTACACTTCGTCACAGGTCTCTGACAGTCTGCTTGACTATACTAAGAACAGCGTATCATTCGTGTTTAGCGATACAATATTGAAGAAGTCAGAAGACTTGAGCTACTAAGTTGTGATTTTCACCAATACCTTTTCTCTTTACGTTAGATTCTAATGTAAAGAATTATCATAGCAGGACATTTAGATTTTTCTTTTTCCTGGTTGTATGGTATTCATCCTTGAAATTTTCAACAGGTGTGAAAATTTTTAGGGAGAAGTTGATTTTTATCTAAATATCATACCTATTCATTTCTTTGTGATGTATGCATTATGATGATACATTTAAAAGTTCTGTTGCTGACACCCTGTGCCTGAAATTGGAGTGGAGAAAACAGAAAGGTGATACTAAGGCTTTTAATTATTGTTTTCTTTCAGCATTGGTTTACTGAACTACCACCTGTGTTAACATTTGAATTGTCAAGATTTGAATTTAATCAGGCATTGGGAAGACCAGAAAAAATTCACAACAAATTAGAATTTCCTCAAGTTTTATATCTGGACAGGTATGGTTTGGTATGCATCATGACTTAGTTTTGAAACAGTAACCAAGTGAAGAATTACTGTGTTTAGAGAAGAATTTTGCTTAATTTCCTTAGAATCAGTCTTTACTTTTTGCATAATATATCAAGTAGCATTTGTCAAGAAAAACTTAGTTATTTTCTACGCAGTAAGGTATGGCTACTGTAAATAATGTTATAAGGAAATTTTTAAAAAGATTATTTTATATCATAATTCTGTCAGAATTTTCAAAAATACTATTTTGTACTGTCTTATATTTTATTACAAAATTTTGAATGAATTGATCTTCTATGGTATTGTCTAGACTTTATAGTGTATCTACTTCCATGACATTTAGAAATATACTAATGATTGCTACTTTTCCTGATAGATATATGCACAGAAACAGAGAAATAACAAGAATTAAGAGAGAAGAGATCAAGAGACTGAAAGATTACCTTACAGTGTTACAACAAAGACTAGAAAGGTATCGTAAAGTTTACAGAATTATAAACTAACTATAGATATTTATTTTTAGAGATTATTGAGAATCTTTAAGTTTTTCCTGAGTAATATATGATTCTGGGAGTAGATAATCATTCTGAACAGATATATTTACTAATACAGTTTAGTTGTGAATTGTTTCAAACTTAAAATAATTTATAGTTGGCCTTAGAAGATTATTTTAGTATTTAAAGTTAAATATTGTCACCGACGACAGATAAAGCTTATGATGCTGAAAATAGCTATAAAAACAAACTAATTTACAATTGAGGTTTATTCTTTGATGAGACTACATTTGACTCTTGAAATTTCCATTAAGACAAGGAGTGACTGAGTTTTCCTTCTTGACACAGAAGATAACAAAGTCAAAGGTCTAGAGGGCCTCATTGAGTTTTGATAAAGAATAGAACCAAGTCAAATGTAAGTGGTGGGCAAGGAGCGCCCAGAGAGCAGCCGATGGAGAGGGAGTGGCTGCCATCTGAACTAGCAGGTGGTGTCTTACGAATATCATCTCAAGATCATCTAGCATGTCAGGTTGTTTCCAGAAGAAGCCAAAATCTAGACTGATGTTCTGTATTGTAGGTTACAGATCCACAGGCTGAAATGTGACCTGAGAGATGCCAGTTGGCAACCTCTGATCTAATTAATCTTTGTTCCCTTGTTTTACTGTCAATTTGAAAATTAATAACTAAAGCATTTTTATAGAAAAATAATTATTATTCTTGAAAGGTATGTGTAATTATATTGAAAAATAATCAGAAGTAAAAAAAGAAGGAAGATAATATTAGTCACCGTGAAACCAGATGACAGGTCTAAAAATAAAAATAGTCTCAGGGGATGAAACTGTCAGTTTTCATTTTCCTATTGGGTTACAAGTCACAGCAGCCATTTAAAATTTGGTACACTGTATATACACATTCAGTCTTAATCAGCTTTGATTCCTTTTCTTTGGAGACCATTTAATTTATTTCTTAAATTTGCATTTAGTCTTACTATCTTCATTTGATAATTAATTTCATTGTTGAGAAAGGTTTATTGAAGTATATGTGTCATGTTTTATAAAAATTATTGAAAAAAACAAATTTGCTTTATACATAAATTAAAGCATTCATACATTTTATGGTTAACAGATATTTAAGCTATGGTTCAGGTCCCAAACGATTTCCATTGGTAGATGTCCTACAGTACGCGTTGGAATTTGCCTCGAGTAAACCTGTTTGCACTTCTCCTGTTGAAGACATTGATGCTAGTTCCCCACCTAGTGGTCCCCTTCCATCCCAGGCGGTACCAAGGTAAAAAGTCTTTTTGGAACAAAATACAGCTGTCCGATCTGTATTACATAATGGTGTCATTGATGCCTTTTGAAGAAAGTTTTATAAGCATGTTGTGATTGATTTTAGTGAACCCTAAAAAGATTAGATACACTTAGAACATTGTGTGTTTTCTGGGTGCTTTCTTATTTCATCGTTTCAAAAGATTTTCCGGTTATGCATTGAATTTTTCATTTTTTTATATTCAGAGTTATACTTTAGGTTGTTTTAGTATGTTATCTGTTCCAACCTTTTATCCATAATAATACTGTTAAATTAGAATTTTCTTCTGTAACGTAGGCTGGTAAGTGTTAGCAAGGGAAGGTCTTGATAACTTTGGTGCACACAAGATTGGTTGTCGTTTTTTAAGTAAATATGATCAAGTGATTTTTACTATAAAGCCACAATTTCTTACATATAATAAAGTGGTCTTTGTATGTTAAGGGTATCATTAGTATATTAGGTTAATCCACCTCTGTATTTTGAAGACCTTTTCTTTTTGAAATTATAAGCTAGGTTAATGCTGTGTATTAGGCACAGCCTTTGTCCAGAGCTTCAGTGTGGAAAATTTAATACTTTATGCTTTAAAAATACAGCACAGCAGAACAACAGGGAGCTCCTTCTTCGGAATTGCCGAGCACCTCGCCTGCACCAGTAGGTGCCATGTCATCGAGATTGGTAATTCACAAACCATTCACTCAGTCTCGGATACCTCCAGACTTGCCCATGCATCCAGCACCAAGGCACATAACAGAAGAAGAACTTTCTGTGCTGGAAAGCTGTTTACATCGCTGGAGGACAGAAATAGAAAACGACACCAGAGGTAAGAAGGTTCTCGTAGCATAATCACTATTGCCTCGTGGATATGTATAAAGATACAGTTGAAAATGGAAATTGCTGTGGATTACATATGTGAATATTATAAAGTATTTTCTAATATAGTTTATCTTTTATAAACTATAAAAACCCCTAGAAAGGGATTTTTTCTAAAAGATAAACTAGTCTGGCTTGCCATTTCTACGATCTCGATATCAGGTTCAGAGAGACCAAAAGGTTCTCCCTGGATTACTTAGCTGATTAATGCCTTAACAGATGGTCTGATTTTCTAGTTTAGTGCTCTAAATTTATATCAAACTGGTATTCACAGCTACTCCATTGGCGAAACATCATACAACATCATATCTCGTACATATAAATTATATGCCTACCCTGATGTTTACACAATGACATTCAAGTGATAAAAATGTTCTTTAGGCCTAAGAATCAGAAAAGTGAATTTTAATTTTCAATCCGCTCTAATGAGATTTCCAACTACGAGCGCAGGGCCAGCCTGTGATGACTTTTAACTGGCATGTAGCAAAGTAAGAAAAAGGACAGTACCTGTGGGGGAGGGGACTGTGTATGTGTGTGCTGGTGTCGAGTTGCCGTCCGTCCTTTCTTGGAAGGAATTCTCCTTTATTCTGAAATGATCTCCTTCCTACTTCACTATTGTTCAGATCTCCTTTTTTTAAGTGAAGTGATGTTAATATTTTATGGTAGGTTTTATAATAATTTTTTTCTTACATATCAAAAATATAATACCCTATTACTGCCCCCCAGTTTTATCCTAATACTAGGATTTTTAAAATTAAAGATTTAAATTTGAAACGAGCTACCGTTGGAACTATATTAAACAATATCAGTTATTAGATTTGTGTGCCCCACTTGTGCTTTATAGACAATGTGTAAATACAGAGCAGTCCTAATTTAACAGTGAGTAAATAGGCTATAATGACGATTAACAGCATTGGTAACTGTAAAGATTTCTCTTAGTATTTTTCATATATAAGGGACTTTTATATTTAAATTTAGTAGCATATTAATTAAGCACACAGGTTTCCCTGAACACTGTGCTACTAGGTTTGGCATAATTTTCTACTGGACTTGGCAGATCGTGTTTGTTTTATAAGATTACATTCAGAAGGGTGGAAGCTAGGAAGCTTTTGACACCGAGGCAGTAGCATTGAGGTAGGAAAGAAATGAACAGATTTGAAATAGTCTTTGGAGACTATTGACAGTAGTAGACCATCGATGAGGGGTGAGTGGCAGAAATGAAGGATGGTTTTCGTGGTCATTCATTATGGTGTGAATAACTAAATAGATAGAACGCACTTTAAAAAAAGGCAGACTGGTGGGTGAGCAGGTCTCCATCTCCCGGGAGGAAGTAGGAATATGATGAGTCCACTCTTGGCCTTTTGAAATGTTTGAGGAGCTTGGGAGACATTCATGGGAAAAGAATTGGACCTATAATAATATGGATCAGGTAAGAAGATTTTCCTAGGACTCTTTGCTCTTTTATTTATCCCTGTTAATATTAGTTGTTAGCATTATTTTTTAAACCATTGTGTAGTATTCCGACATATGAGCGTGATGTAATTTATTTAATATTTCTATTGATACTGCAGATAGTGTTGGCCTTCTGCATTCATGTTTACACATTTTTATTAGTACGATACATTCTTAAAAGTGCCATTTCTATTCCAAAGTGTATATAATTTTAAATTTGACTATTTTAAAATTGTCCCCTCAAAATAGTGAACCAGTTTACATTTCTAACAGTGTGAGAGAGCTTGTCTCTCAACCTCTTCCCTAGCCCTGGGCACTTTTTAGTCTGGTAGCCTGTTAGTTGGGGGAAGAAATGGTGTTTTGGTGTCTTACATTTCCTTAATTATGAGTGCAGCTTTATTTTTCTGTAAATTTTTGTGACATCTGCCCATTTTTATGTGGAACCTTTTGTCTTTCTCTTTCTCTTACTAATACAAACTGACGTTAATGGGTATCAACTTGTTGCCTGAAATGGCAGGCAGCTATTATTTCCTCTGTTTGTCTGTGTCATGTGACTTCCTTTATGTTGGTTTGCTTTGTTTTTATAATGTAGATTTTCTTAAGTTTGGGGAGGGAGTCTTATCTTTTCCCTTGTGGTTCCTTGATTTTCTGTCAGGTTAGGAATGCCTTTTCCCACTCTAAAGTTACTAATAGTTTTTTGTAGTGTTTTATGGTTTGCTCCTGATTCTTTTCAACAGATCAGTAGTATAAGTGTAGTTATGCCATTATACTATAATTAACCATTTTCCTATTGATAGATATTAAGGTTGTCTCCAGTTTTTTTAATTATATGGACAATGTAGCTGTGAACATCCTTGTCTCTGAATAATTTTGTAGGATTAGATTACTACGGGACATATAAATAATGAGTAATGGGATTCTCAGAATTTATTTCATTGGTGATTATAGTGGATTTTTATTCAATTATGTGTCTATATAGGATATGTGGTAAAGTTACTTTATTTAAGTTTAAAGTTTTTCTGTTTTATAAAAATAGGTAAGGGGTTTTAGTTTTACTTTTCATTGAACCTTTTTTATGTGTATGAATTAGGTTTAGTTTTACTGGTTCTGCACATTTTCTAAAAGAACCATATTGTTTTCTTAATTATGAACTTGTGCTGTATCTTTTATTAAGGAGAACTATAGATATTTATTTTTACACAGACTCCAAATAATAGTGATTTACTGTTTTAGGAAATTTTTTTTATCCTCCTGGCATAATGGTAGGGAAACCTTTCATCTCCACCTTATGAATCTCACTAGAACATACTTGATGCTAATCAGTAAATGACATCTTCTGTCCTCAGATTTGCAGGAAAGCATTTCCAGAATCCATCGAACAATTGAACTGATGTACTCTGACAAATCTATGATCCAAGTAAGTTAAACTTTGAGCTAGTAAGCATTGTAAAAACTATTTACATGTTTAACCAAATATTTCTTAGATGTTTTGTGATAAAATTGCTGAACTTAAGCCATATTAGTATTTCCTCCATTGCATTATATTCTTATGCTGTATTTATTGCTTAGTCTTCAATTTTATAATAAAATTTATCAGAATTTTCTTTAATATTTAAAATAAAATCATGAGAATTATAAAATTATTTAAAGATATTAAGATTATAGGAAATAGTATAGGGCTTAATTACATTTTAAGTTCTGGTATACTATAATAAACCACTTTAAAACTCAACCATCAGTTTATAACTCTGAAGATTTAGACAAATTATGTGCTATATGTAAAAATATTCATAAGTTCTTTATTCAGAAGTAATAACTGAAGTAGATCAACAAATACATGTTCAATATTTTGAAAATCATCCTATTTAACACCTGTCTGCTTTCCATGTCTTTAGCTTATCTTCTCCTTCTTTTATTATTTTCATTTTTTTTTTTTCAAACTTTTCATCTCGGCCCATTTTCTCTTGATGAGAAATACATACTCCTATGGTGTCATCTAGTAACATGGTTTGTGGGTTTCATGGAATGTGGTACAATAGACTGCTTGACTGCTGTTACCTCTTCTGTTTTCATATTCAGGTTCCTTATCGCTTACATGCCGTTTTGGTTCATGAAGGCCAAGCTAATGCCGGGCACTACTGGGCATACATCTTTGATCATCATGAAAATAGGTGGATGAAGTACAATGATATTGCTGTGACAAAATCATCATGGGAAGAACTAGTGAGGGACTCTTTCGGTGGTTATAGAAATGCCAGCGCGTACTGTTTAATGTACATAAATGATAAGGCACAATTCTTAATACAAGGTAAGAATATGAAATATTTAGGGTGGTGTATATTTTTACATAAGTAGCCCTTTTGTGTGACTCCAGTCTCTGGCATAATTATTTAGGTATAATTCATCCAGAGTGTGATGGATATGATTAGAAAGTGCTATTGGGTCATTGTGAGTAAACTGTAATCAAAAAGAAATATGACCAGGGCTGAAAATTGGAATATATTTTGCATTCAAAGTGAACTATTTATTAACTATTATAAAATGTAAACCTCACAGGTTTCTCTTTTCTTAAAATCCTTTAATGACTACATCACACATTGACTCGTGTTCAGGTTCCTTACCTGACGTACAAGACATCCATTTTCTGGCCTCTGATCATCTCTCCAGTCTCATTTGTGATCATTGTCCATTTCAAACTGACATTTGAACTTCTTGTTGCATTCTGACCTATGCGTGTATGTTCTTATGTTTTTATTTTTATTTTTTGCCAGTAACGTTTTTATTTCTTGCCTCTTTTGCCTGACTCCTGCTCATCTGTCAATATTCAATTTAAGTGTCATTTGCTCTGCCAAGTTTTCTTTACCTGCCCCAAAGCAGCCATCCCTGTGTCCTCGTAGTATGCCTCCGTCAGGCACCTGCTGTGTGTTGGAACTGTGTGCTGGCTGTTCTTTCCCACTTCACTTTTATCTGCCCAGAGCCAGGGACCATGTCATAATATGTCTTAATCTTTTTCAATTTTTATATTCTAATATAGACTTTCCATATAGAAAACAATTAATAAAGTTTTGTCAAAACTGATAAAATCAACTTTCCTTTTGTATTTAATCATTCAGCAAAACTAGCTAGGCAAACCACTTGTGACTGAAAGCCAAAATTTATTTTATGTGTATGGAGTAGAAGTTGAGTAACTCTTTAAAATGATATTTATGCAGTGTTTTTAAAAAATCTTGCTATGTTGAATAGTTTTCAGATTACATATTGCTGTACTTAACTGCTTCAGATGAAAAATAATTTTAGTTCTAATTTGAGCTTAATAAGGTCATGAGTTATTTCTTCTCATTTTGTGATCGGTTTTACTTCATGAATAATCAGAAATCTGCTATTTTAAGAGAAAAAGTAGTAGTATACTATGTCAGTGTTTGAGTGGCAGTTTTGGCTTTATATCTTGTTGTATTTTTTTTACTATTCAGATTAAAAATGAAATCTGAGACCATTACCTGTAATGAAGTATGAAATATTTGCATCATAGTTTTTCTGAGCATTTGTTTGAGTTTTCTTTTAATTTTTAGGTATATTGATTTGCTAAATGGTAATAATTCATACTTGAAATCCCATTTGAAATGCATTCTATTTTGAGCTTTGCATTTTCCATTTAATTCTTAATTTTATATTAGTTTTTGAAATATAATTTTCAGAGGAGTTTAATAAAGAAACTGGGCAGGCCCTTGTTGGAATAGAAACATTACCGCCAGATTTAAGAGATTTTGTTGAAGAAGACAACCAACGATTTGAAAAAGAACTGGAGGAATGGGATACACAACTTGCCCAGAAGGCTTTGCAGGAAAAACTCTTAGCATCTCAGAAACTGAGGGCGTCAGAGCCTTCTGTAACAACAGGTTAGTTCATTTTATTAAATTGTGTTTTATTACCAATAGCATATTTATTACTGATATTTTATTAAAAATAAGATGCTTGTTGAGTAAAAAACAAACTTTATCTTAAAAGTATAAGGAGCTAGTAAAAATGATCTGAAACTCCATCACTCAGAGATACCCACAGGTCATAATTTAGTTTACCCGCTTGCGAGATGCCACCATGCACGTAGACAGTTGTTACTTCAACAGCGTGGGGTGGGGTGCCAACCGCCTCTGCAGTAGAAAATCCGCATATACTCTTACACTCTTTCCATGTTAAAAGAGGTGATTCTGCAGACTCTCCCCTCTACATACCCTGTCTCTGTAATCGGGCTTGATCCTTCTTGGCAGGAAGCATGAAAAAGCTGTTGGAACCAAAATTAACACAAACCAGTTTACTAAAGCTGTCAATAAAATGAATTCTAGTGATTTTATATTTGAGGAAAGTAACACTACTCCATATATAGAGTATACTTAAATATATATATTTAATTGTTTCATAATTCTTAAAACAAAATTAGCCAAAACTAAATATTTTCCAAGTACAAATGTGTATACACCTATAAAACAAAAAAATAAATGTATAAAAATATAATACTTTAAAATATCATTTAAAAAATATTAGCTGATGAAGTCAATAAAATATTTAGTGTACACACTATACAAAAATAAAGAAAATATGTTCTAGTAAAATTGAAAATACAATGTATTCTGACTTTTTTTAAGATTAATTTCATCATCACTGAATTGTGTGTTTTAGGACAACATATTTCCTACTTTAGAAAAAGTACTATTTCTCTAGTAGTTGGGAAATGAGAAGCGATAAACACATTTTTTTCCACCCTCATTTGTCTCTTTTTTTATAACTCTGAATGGATCTTTTTGAATGATCTTTATTTTTCTTTGCAGTGTCTGCGTGTTTATGAAGTTGTTGTTTATGAATTGTTTTAGGTATTTGTTTAATTTCTTTTACAGACAGATTCCCATTCAGCATTGTCTAGGTGGGTTTTAGCATTGTCATTTGAACTTTAGAAGGCGTTATTCTGTCAATGGGAAATTCACAATACCGTAGTACACTGTCGTGACCGATATAGGTACGAACGGCTCTATTCCAACTTGTAACTTATTATATAAATTGAATAATTGAGTCTTTGATATTAAGAAGCACTGATTTAGAATTCTTAAAAGACCAACATAACACTATCATAGCTGCAAAGACACTAACGTTTGATATGTAAATGCAGCACAAAATATCTGAACAGCACCTCTGTCATCCGGTGAGCTCTCCCATCATGAGCAAGACTGCGCTTTCTTTCCAAGCACCAAGGGCCACTGCGTGGACCAGGTTTCACAACAACGCAGTTTAATTACAATGACTTTGTCCACTTTGGTAGGAAATGACATAGCTTAGCAGCTACCAGGAGGCTCCTGAGCTCAAATCACAGTGTAGAACTACAATGTCTTAGTTCAATTTCAGGCAGTTCCTTCCCTTTGTGACTTCCTTCCCTTTGTGACTTCCGTCCTTGTCTTCTCTCCCTGCCCTTCCCAAGCCACTCCCCAGAAATTAAACAAGACATAGATAGCTACTATGTCATTCCTCCCTTAACTCTTCCATACTCTTTGCCTGGGGCTCTTCTCATTATTCGCGGGATAATGGAGCTGCATAATTGGCATAAGTGGTAGTGGTACTTAAGGACTCAGATGGAGGTGAATCCTCCATTCATTGGTTAAGCTGCAACTCTATTCGTGGTTCACGTATACTTTATGGAACAAAAATATTAAATTCTGTAGTCTCTTCTTCATCTGGCATATTTCTCACAAGACTCTCTAAATTTACAGATTGACCACATTGTATTTCTACCAAGTCAAGCTAGTACATGTCCCCACGTAAGTGGGCAGTATTAATCCCTGTCAGACAGGGCTCACCAACGTTGCCCCAGCATTTACATTTCTCATCTTCTGTTTTCTCTGAATAAAAGGCCATGTCTGTATGTCCCCCATCCTTTTTTCCCGATTTGTGTATCCTACCATACATTTCACATGCTGTTTTGTAATCTAAAAAATGAGTAGTAGGTATTTTCATTCATATATTTTCATTTCTCTCCTTTTAGTATTAAAAAAACTTGAAAAAAATGCAAATATTTCAGAGAGGAGCTAGACTAACTAAAAAATAAAGAGACTGAAATGGTCAATTCACATGCAGCTGTTCCAGTTATCTTCCAGACTGGTTTTTTAGAAAGCAGAGGCAATACTGCCTTAATAAGAAACATTGTGTCCTCCATGGAAATGCTAGAAATATGCAATTTGTTTGAATTACTGGAAATGGAATGTGCTAACTATAAATTTGGGATGTGAGATTATTGTTTAAAAGATTGGTTTCTGTTACTATCTAATCTTACCTATCATATTAAGAAATTTATCCTGTGTTACAGGGGAACTTAAGATATCACTGTTGAATAAGGAACTTATTACAGTGTTTATTGGAAGCACTTATCTACTATTTTAGTAGACAAATTTTACTTTAATGACCATGTCATCTTTTCCCTATTTCTCTTCACAGTTTTTCAAGTAATTTGTTTAATTCTATATAATACTTTTCGAATATCAAAGAAAACATCTCAGGTGTGCCCTAGGATTATGAGTGACTAGTGAAGTTATACAAGGAAATTTTGCTGATAAAATCCATCAGAGTGATTTTCTTCCCTCCCTACAAATGTTCTCAATAAAATTATAACCTAAGAGCTATTAAAATCCAATTTCTTCTGAGTGATATTCCAATAAGAATATAACTTATATAGTATTGAGTAAAGCAGTATTTTGTTCCTCTTCTGCTAACATGTGAAATCCATAGACATCACTTCTCTAGTATTATTCATACTCTTATTGCAACAAAGTAATAAATGATGGGAAAGTATTACTTGATTTATCTCATGCTACCTCCCTAACCAGCTCACTGCAAAAGAGAGCTTACCTGGACCTTTGTGTTTGGAGATACAGCCAACAGTTCCTTGGTATAGGTGTATGCATCAGAATTGCCCAGGGATTTTTTTCTGAGTATAAATAGCATAACCCACCTAATACCATCTAAGACTTACTGGGATCAGAATCTCTGAAGGAAGGATCCAGATATATATATATACATTTTTTATAAGATCCTCAGATTGGTCAAGGTGTACCACGGATTAAGGTATCAGCTATATTTATAAAACAAAGAAATTAATCTGAAGGAGAGAAGAGCTATGCCTGAATTATTATTTTATATGTGTTACTCCTATTTTACTAAAAAAAATATTTGAAGTCTTACAACATATATAGCATACTCAAATTTAATTTAAAAAAAAAACAAAAAGAATGTAAAAATGGGTAACACTGGTATGAAATGTGTACCATAAGATTTCATAAACTTGTCTAGAGGTGTCATGCAAAATTGGCCATGGGACTTTCCTACAAATAACTGTCTAAAAGTTAAAAGTAAGCAAATGTCCCAGGAAAATCCAGCTTATTTCTAAGAGTAAGACCTGGTAGAAGGAGCAGTGTTCTTAGTATTCTCACATTCCTTTAAACAGGGACTATGTGATGTTCCTATTTAAATCTTTAGAATCTAGCACAATAAATGACATATGGTAGATGCCCTTTGCATGTTTTCTGAATTGAATTCATTGCCTATGAAGATTTCAATAATGAGTTTCCTCGAGGTGATCCTCAGTGTATGGGAATGCCAACATTTTGTAAGTATAGGCAAAATTACTATACATTGGGGAAGCAGGCTAAAAATGTGTGGTGCAGATATAGTTCTGTCCTGGGTAAATTTTAGGTTTCACTAGTTTTTAACCCTCTACCCCAGGCCCCCTTAGGGATGTCATGTTGTAATTGTTTTTCATCTGGCAACACTCAGCTACCAGGGGCAGATTCAGAAAAGAGAGAAGGTTGGTTTCATTCAGGGTTAGGGATTTTTTGTCAGGTAGGCCTGGAAAAGGATGCTGTGGCCAGAAGAACAACTAGTGTGCTCCCTTTGGAAACCTAGTCCAGGATCGTTGTACAAACCAAATTCATGTTTTTTTTTTTCTTTTGGTAGAATGCTAGTGGTTTTCCAAAATGAGATTTTCGTATTTACTGCATAAAAATTTACTATGAATTCTGTATTATAAACTATAATGGGTACTTTCATCAGTAATTATTTTATTACTTTTGGATTATTTTTGTAAAGTCTGGGGAAGTGCTAAAGGATATATCACTTTCTGTAGAATAGTAAAATTGATTTATTGCCTAACTTTGAATGAGAAGTAAATACTAGAGTCATTGTAGTATAGATGCTCTGATTTTATCAGCGATACAATTGATTCTTTTCTCATGTAGGACAAGCAGGAGAACCAGAATATCTAGAGCAGCCATCAAGAAGTGATTTCTCAAAGCACTTGAAAGAAGAAACTATTCAAGTGATTACCAAGGCATCACATGATCATGAAGATAAAAGCCCTGAAACAGTTTTGCAGTCGGTAGGAACTTTTCTTTTAGTCTCTGATCATAGCCGTGTGCGTGACATGCCCCGCCAGTGGTGGAGACTGTGGAGGAGATGGACCGGGAGTCGGGCGGGGGTGCCGAGGGTGGCTCCTCCATCCACATGAACCGTGACTGGGTGTCACTCGGTTCCCAGGCTGTTGTTTTCTCAGCTGTAATTTAAAATATGATTCTTTTTAAAAATGAGTTTCTCTCTTCCCGTTAGAGGATTATGGAACATTACAACCATAGACCAAATTGGTCATTTGGGAACTTAAAAAGAGAACCAGAACATTAGCATTGCGAGTCGACCCTTGCACAGCTTTGGGGTTAGGGTCGCCAGCCCTCTGAGCAGTTCAAAATCCACGTATAACTTTTGACTCTTCACAAGCCTTACTGGTAATATATACAGTCAATTAACAAATATTTCATATGTTATATGATTATATGCTATATTCTTACAATAAAATATGCTAGAGAAAAGAAAACACTATTGAGAAAATAATAAGGAAAAGAAACTACATTTACAGTATTTGTTGAAAAACAGTCCATGTATAAGTGGACCTGGACAATTCAAAGCCGTGTCATTCCAGGGCCAACTGTATTTCTCCTGTCCCTCAGGCCTCCCTCCATCTGTAGTCTTACTACATTGGAGTAGCTGGGAATAACGTATAATCTTCATTGTTACATGCAGTGTGTTTAGCAATAAAATACTAGATACCCTAGGTTAGAGTAGTATTAGGATAAATATCTTACAATATGATTTATGCATATTTCAATAGTATTGAATTCAAACATTGTCACAATTGTCATTGTAAATCTGTTGGTAGTTCTCAGTTGTGTGTTTTTATAACAGTGAATTGAGCACATCTGTACTGCACTATGTTTTCAATGAATATGACGTTCTGGGGGATGTTATTTCAAGAATATGGTATTAAAAGCATTTAGTTGCTGTAGTCTTATTTTATTAGCACATGCAGCTCTAATGCAGCTTTCAAGATAGCTTCAAATACTTTAGTATTTGGAGATTCCCCTTCCGGAGAACAGGAGATACAATTATAGTATTCTACTTAGTGTGTGAACTTAATTCAAACAATAACCTGCTAAATGCCCTGAGGTCTTTAATATAAGACCTTGAGTAACCAAAATGTCCAATTAATATGGTATTGTGTTATGTTTTGATGAATGAAATAATCAGAAATTCTTTTCTTCATTTTTCTGTTTGAATAACTTTGATTATATATCATCTTACTATAAAAAACAGTGTATTAATAGAGTTTTTTTGACCTATCCAAATTTTGCAAATGCTGTGTAGACTCTAAATGAGCTTGAGATGAACACTTGCTAACGATCAAGTGCTTGTTGAAAAATGCTTCTTTCAATATATCGAGATGTCTGATTCTCAGGGGATGGCAGGATAGGAAAACTAAGGGAGGGAAAAAGGGCAGAGAGTAGGTAGAAGGTGAAGTATGCAAAGTATTTCTTGCATATTTTTGCAAGAAATAAAAAAAATTTCTAGAGCCTTTGCTAATTAGGATATTTATTTGTTAGGGCTTATGTTATGGGTAATAAATATAATCCTTTACACTGATATCAGAAAGCCAAAAAGCATTACCTAAGTTATCATAGAATCATGACTCTTTTTGTTTGTTGTTTGTTTGTTTGGCTAATCATGTGTAATTTAAATTTACAAAAATCAGCACTTAAGTTTTGATTGCATAGTTTATTAATAAGGATATCACCTTATAAGCTAGCAACCTACTATTTCACCTTTACTTGAGAAAGGGTAGCATGGAGAGAATACAACAGATGGGTAGCATGAATTTTTTTCCCATTTGGCTCATCTTCTGTAACAGCACCAACATTTAGCCCTATTGTCTCTGTAAATCCTGCAGCATGTCTAAGAATGCATTAATCATGGTTGTCTGAAGCAGCCTGTGTTCTTTGGCTCATGGCCAGTTACTTAGACTCGTGCTAACCACTACTGGGTTTTCTCATTTGAAAACTAAATCGTGTAGATGAAAAGAGTCTTCAGACTTTAAAATTAGGTAGTCCTGATTTTTGAATATTGGTTTTACTTCTTATTAGCTATGCAAACTTGAACAAGTTGCTTAATTTCTCTAAACCTCAATTTTCTTTTACACAAAATGGAGGTGATTATGGGATTAATTCAGATCATTTTTTAAAAATGCTTCACATATCGTGTAGGCACTCAGTTGCTTTTAGTGTCCTTTTAATGTTTAAATACTAACCATTTCACAAATATACAATATATTTAGCTCCAACCTCAGTATAAAAAGAAATCCCTGGAAAGCTTAGAATTTCAGAAAGTATAGAGAGATACTCTTCAAATGTTGAAATAGCTTTCTTTTTAGAAGAATGTCCTTAAATTTAAATAAAATATTTTAGGCAATTTGAAATGTACAAAAAGTGGACTCCAAGGAAGAATCATGCATAATCCCACTATCCAAAGTTAAACACTGTGAATATGTTAGTACGTTTTGTGTCATTCTTATTTTTATATACAGGTTTGGAATTTATCTTTATAGTTAAGTTAGTACTGCGTATAAAATTGTATATCTTAATTTTTGAATCACTTACCAATATAACCTCACCATTTTCACATGTTATAAACTCTTTAAACATTTAAAGGTTGAGTATTATTCCATTGAGTGATTAAATTCTTGTTTACTTACCTGTTCCCTCATTGGATATTCAGTTCTACTTTTACATTATTTCTTTAGCTTCCCCATAGTTGAATTATGGGGTAAAAGGTGTGAGCATACTCAGGGGGGCACAAGGGATGCAGTTCTATAGCTTTCTAACCACTCTGTTATGTGACTACTTTTTTTAAAGATCATACGTTTAATGGATTTCAGGCCCTCAATAAAAATCTTTGTTTTTTAATTATTTTTGCAACTTTTAACTGAGGAACTTACTTTTAACTCCTTTCAAATTTAGCCTTTGTTAAGGTGTTCTTACAGGCCCTGATAGTAATTGAAAAAGATAAATATACATCTGCTTTACTTCAGTGAACCCTTAAATTCTCTATATGAAAATTTTTAGGGTACCTTTGGATATCTAAACTTGAGAACAATACTACAAAATTTTTACATGCACCCAAAGCTTCTTCCAATTTTGAACTTTCTCCCACATAATTAATCACTATTATGCTGTTGAAAGTCTTCTGTGGTAACTGGAAAAGCTTATAAAACATGAAATATTTTTTCTAAGTGTAATTTTTTCCCCCGAAGTGAAAGTGTTGTTTTATAAGGATCAGTATTCTAAGGAATACATTTCCCAGTTGCTACTTGCCTTACACTTATCTTTTCTCTTCTTAAGATGTTATATTTTGGATTGCCTTTCTTGTGAGAAATTTTTCACCACAAAGTCCAGACAGATTTCTTAATTTACTTGCTTATGTTTCACTCTTGTAAATGTAGACTTAGGACAATTATTATTCTCTGAAAATACTGGAATTAAAAATTCTTTATTAAATGCAAAGGGCCAAGCATATCTCCATAGGATATTTGTGATGGTAATGTCAGGGTAGAATTATTCAAACATAAGCAATTTTAAATACGTAATAGTATAATAATATCAGTAATGCCTATCATTTGTAGAACAGCGATCATGCACAGATATCAGGTTACCTGAACATTCTCTCTCATGACCATGGCAAATGTGCCAGTGGGTTATTTTCCCTTGAAACACTGACGACTCAAATAAAGTAAGGAAACCTTTTCTTAAAAATGATAATTAAAAGTATCATTTATTTTAAAAGGACAAGTGCCAGTGTTAGCCATTAGTTTTACCTTATCTTTTAGTTAAATTCTTTCTGCTTTTGTACTTCTGGAGAGTCCGAATGTGTTCATATCCCTAAAATGTACCTATATTTTAAGTAGAAACAAAACCCTTTATTTTATCTTATTAGCGTTTTCTGCTTATTTTATATCAAAACTAAAGTTTATCTTTGCTTAGAAAACTTTTATGGTGCAATTTGAAATTACTCAAGCAAAGCTGTAATGAAGCATTTTAGGTACTTTTGAAATTTGCTTATAGGTAAATAGTGAATATGCTAGTTACAAATCTCTACAGTAAAATAACATCCGAACAGTATTTTGAATGAGCTGTGTGAGTCATTTTGAGTTGACTTTTCTGGATTTCATGCTAGCTTCCACTCTATTAATGTGGATTAGTGAAAGTTATAGAATTTGTTAAAGAAAAGAAAGAGAAAACTGATTATGTTCTTGAAAACGGTATCACTTTTCAGCAGCTTTTTCAAAAACAATTCATTGGACACGTGATGGAAATATATAGTGTGAGGTCATAGGCTGTACAGAACGAGTTGAGCACCACAGAGTATGCATATTAAATTGATGTACATTTGATTACTAGACAGGATAGAAAGGTAAAATCGTAAGAAAGAAAACCTGCATACTCTCCTGAGTTCAGAGGAAGGTCATGTATTATTTTTATGAAGGTATCAAGAAAGGCTTTATGAAGTTGTTAGAATGTTTTTAACAAATAAAATCCTTAGCTATGAAGATAGTAGTTGGCAGTACAACTCCACTGTTGATCGTTTTTAAGGATTTAGAGTCCAAGATGCTTTGTGGGGGTAGAAAACTTAATGTAGTGTTTGAGATGTAAAAGGAAAGGTGGAAATCTTGTATTATCACTTGATTAATGCATTTGCTTCTAGTGCTCAGTTTTAAGTGGGTTTATTTCATACTAAGCAAATGTAGGTATTTTTAAAAGATTTGAGAATCTCTGCACTTAAACTGGGTGCTGCATTGTTCTCTTTTCTAATGTTCATACTAATGCTTTTCTTCTACAGAAACCTGAAGGTACTACAAGCCAACCACCTTCTAACCAGCAAGTTGTAGAGGTGGCGATTCCCCATGTAGGGACATTTATGACTGAGTCAAAGGAGGGGGGTTATGATGATGAGGTACTTTGGTCATGCCACTCTGGACTGTTCCCACTTACTTTCTGCCACTTACTACAAGTACTCTGGGCATGCCTGCACCATCTCACTTATGTCTGTTGCTGCATAACATACAGCTTTGCCACCCCTGGTCTGAAATTACCTTACCAATTGCTCACAGAACTTTGAATGTCAAATGGAAATTTAAGCAGAAAGCTTGTGGAATTTTTCAGAATAATAACTTTATGTGTCTAGTGTTAATTCTTTTATGCCGACATAGGATTGGTTTACTCTCAGGCTGATAGATTAAAATAAGGTTTGTTTAAAAAGCAAAAATTTTTGAACATTTTAAAAATAATTTTTGTTTTTCTTTCCAGTTATACTTGAATTATTTATTATAATCCTTTGCTCACAACATACATCCTGATTGCAAAGTGATGATTGATAGTTTTGCTTCTGCAACCCCCACGTGACTATGAATCAAATGATTCATCAGCAGTTGCTGAATTACTAGTGCTTTACACACAGTGGGAACTCTGTCCTATCTCTTCTTACCTCTTCACTATTCATTCTCATCTCCTTAGTTTTGTAACACAATGCAGGCATTTTTGCTTCTCATGATATGTTTTTCTGGGAATCCAAATGGAAATGCACTGTATCCTAGTCCCATCATATTCTCCCCACTCTTCCACTTTCCTCTTAAGACTCTTACATTTTGATATTTTCCATATTTCAGGGAGGGTCAGGAAAGCTGCTTCTGCATAACAATAGAGAAGAGCTTGGATTCTATCATTTGTTAGTTTTTACTGGCTTAGATAAGAATTAAGTCTTCTAGACTTACTCCAAGGTTTTAATTAAACTATTATATAAGAGTTAAAATGTCTTTATGGTACTAAAATCAGAGGTATCATAAAGATATAAGTTTTACTATGTCAGTGTAAGAAAGTATGGCTATAATGAGAATAAAAAGCAGATTTATGAGATAGGAACTGGTCAGAAGAATTTTTCTCAAGAATTTAATGTTACTGGAATTCTCATTATATAATCCAAAATAAATACTATGAGTAATAGGTTCAGTGACTCAGAGGTGATGGATGCAGTCTCTTGATAGCTGTAATGTAATAGCTTCATAGTGCCTTGATTATTTCATTTTGCAGATATTTTAAAATGTAAACAGCTAAGAATAATAAGCTATATGAAAACAAAAATATACTTAAGTATTTAGTACTTAATACCAGTATGTTGTTCTAGTTAACTATTTTAATTCCATATTGGTACTTGAAAATTATGGAAATTATTGTTTTTAATAAAAATGCTAGTTCATTTATCAAACACCTTAGTGCTTGTTTTAGGGTGAGCCTTGTGGCATTAAAAAAACAGAATTGTGATTAATCATTTAACAATCTCTTTTGTGCAGTGCTTATGCTACTGACAAAGCTTGGCTTTGTATTTTAATTCACTGGAGTGATGGTGTAACAGTGCATGTGCCTTGGAACTAAGTCCTATGGATACAGGGCTACTGCTTATGGATGTTCCATTATATGGTTTTGCAGGGATGCCTGGCCAATGGGAGGCGGTAGAGTTGAAGTCAAGCGTACGCTGACTGAGCCCCCCAAGCCTTAATGAAGAGGCACCTTTTTAAATAAAAAGATTGTTGCTAGCTCTGTATGGTTCTCTTACTCAGAGAGCAGCATATTTTTCTAATTTGTCAAGAAGGAAAGAGATGTCTTTTCAAAATTCTTTGGTTCAGAGAAAATGCCTTTTTGCATTTTGCACAAAGGCACCATATAAGCTAGAAGTGGCCCTGTATAGATGATTTTGAAATATACTGACATGCATATTGGATCACATTTGCTATAAAAATGCAATATTTGATTATAAATAGAAGTAAAGGAATTCTAACTTGCATGTGAAGAAATAATTTTGGTTTTTTACATTTTTTACATTACTCATTCAAAAACTCTTACTTTAAATCCCTGTGGCAGATCATGATGACACCGAACATGCAAGGTATTATCATGGCGATAGGTAAATCCAGAAGTGTATATGACAGGTGTGGCCCTGAAGCAGGGTTCTTTAAGGTACAATGAAGATTTTCATTTTATTTTCTTACATTTTAAATTAGACTTCTTACAGTATCTTCTTTACTTGAATTAAATTTGATGTCCTGTATAATTTCTCTTTCCTACCGTAGCCACGATCACCTGATGTTCTGGGGGTTTCTTTTGTGCATGAATCTAAGACTGATTATTTATTTCTTTTAATACAGATAATTCAACAAAAACAAAACATTTTACCTGGGTTACCCTAATGGTGCACCTCTGATTTGTTAGCAGAAATTTGAATTATGTTTTATGTTTTTATTGCATTTGAAAGGAATAAAAGGTATTGATGAGCAAAACTAGGAACTGAGTAACTTTTTGATAATAGTTTATTTTTCCCTCATTGGTAACACTATTAGTCAATCTTATAATATTTTTCTTTAATTTTATTATCACATGACACTAAATTGCTTTTTTATTGGTTTGTTTGTAAAATGATTCATCCATGTGTTATCTTTTTCTTTTTCTAGTCACTTATGTTTTCCCCACAGTTAATTTTTGATATCATAGTCATTTCAAGACATGTGAGACCATCAAGCTGATGCATTGTTCCATGACTCAGTCTTTTTCTCCTCTAAATCCAGATCCTTACAGTGTTTTAATTGCAACAGTGTTTGCTTTTACATATTTGAAAAATGAAAACACTGTGTATTTTGTCATTTTAGTTGGAGTAACCAAAAATCTACCAGGATTTTTCCACTCCTATCATCTTGTTAGTTTTGTTTTTTCTATTAAAAAAAAAAGGGTTATTGAGATATAATTCACTACAATAAGCACATGTTCCCTTATTTTACATAAAAAATCTAAATGTTCCTCTTAATTTTTTGTACTCTGCCATCATCAAACTCAGTCTTCAAAAAACTGCTTATTTTCGGTATTTCTTTCAATGTGTATTACAAAACAAAGCTCCTGTGCATAGTAGCCTATATCAATAAACACTTTCGGACTTGTTTGGATTAGCATGACCAACCGTCCTGGTATGCTCAATACCGTGGGGAATCCTGGGAGACAGACCCCTTAAGTGATAAACTGTAGAAGTTCTGGCAAAATGGTCTCAGAATGAGCTGATCACCCTAATAAAGTCCCTTTTAAAAAGGTTGAAAAGCTATTCTTAAAAAAACAATTTATGTTTAAAAATTCATCCTTATTCCTAGATAGTCTAGATTTATTTTCTTTTCTTAAAAAGTACTGAATGTGTGTCTTCTAAAGTTTTCATCTATTTCTTGTGGAAAACTTATCTATCGTTTACAGTGCCATTATCATTTTTTATCAAGTTGAGCATCTTTATGTTGAATTGGAAGTCTCATTTTTATTAAATTAATCTTTGCATATATTTTAAAGAGCCCTCCAATTATACATGCTACAAACAACACCCCACACCCTTTCTCTATGGAAACAACTTTTAATTATTTTATCTAGTCCTTTTGGCTTTAGTTCCATAACTTTAAGTAGAATGCTTGTTTTTGTTGGTTTTTGCGATTCTTAGTTTACACATTTTCTTTGAATTCCCTGCTATGGGACGTGAACAGTGACCCCTCTTCCTTACCCCAGCCCACACAGAGCTCCCATCCCTCCACCTACACTGCCTGCCCTCTGGCACATAAAATCTTGTCCTGTTGGTTAAGTCGGAATTCTTTGTACTATTTTTATATATGCTACTCAGGGTTGAGCTAAGTTCTAGACATTATTATTTTACTTTGTTTAACTTCAGCTTTTATTTTCCTTGGCGTTTTGGTTTATTTTGGTTTGTTTAATTTTCTTTGTGTATCACTGTTTCACTTCTAACTCTCCACCATTTGCTTAAATCTCCTCTTACTCTGTTCTTTGTGAATGTTATCTTTTGTTGGAACTCTGCCGGGCCCTCCGTGGCCTGCACTGGTTTTCCTTTACCCCAAGATCTCCTTTCACCACCACCGGGGGGCGCTTTTTACATCTCGTCCTGTGTGTATTTTCTATATCTCAAGATATTTCTCTTTTTGGTTTACACTCTAATTTTTATGCAGCAACAAATTTCTAAAGTTTGTATTTATCCACATTTTATTTTTACACGTGTGTAATTGAGGAGTACATATGCATGTAATGTTATGTAAATGTTATTGTTTGTTTATAATTAATGTATTTTTTGGTATAGTAAATGACTAGCATTTGGAAAATTCTAGCTGATAATATATGATTTTTAGGAAATCTGTCAAGTGAATTACGAAAGTAATATGTGCATTGTGCAGTCATTCAGTAATATAGAGGTGTGCAAAATATGTACATCACATATCTTCGTCAGGTTTATTTTATATTGATTTTTTAGCTAGAAGAAGCTTTTCAACTCTTTGCCTAAGTACTTAATAGATGTGGATTTCCTGTGATCATAGTAATTCTAATGTGTTATTTATGTTTCCTGGTGGTAAAACTGTGATGAAAGTGTTAACTTTGTTACTGATAAAAATGTGAGTTGCAAAGTGAAACTGACATCAGGCTGGGTGGTGGACTTACCAGGTTTTGCCTGGGAATTAGAAGTTACCAGGCCAGTCAGTCAGTTCCTGTGTCAGCCCCCCACAGGGAGTGTGCCCTGTAAACATACAATGTGAAAAAGTTAATAGGCAGGCAGATCTGGAAAAATAAATAAGGAAATATACTTACCCAGATCTTGCTCCCAATTTGACTATTAATTAGAATTAGTTTTCATTGTTAACAGAACCCGCCCCCCAGAAAAAATAGTGGCTTAAAGACAGAAGTTTCTATCATACAAGAATGAAATCCAAAGAAAGGCAGTGCAGGACTACTATAATGAACAAAAATAAAAGTCAGCCAAAATAAAAGAATGATATTCTCAAAGTACTAGTTGCTTATATGTGTATGTACAGGGATGCAGGGTGGAGTTGGTAATTATAATTGTGGGATTAGTTTAACTTTTCTCATTTACTTAAGAGAAATTAAAATTCCTTTTTTGTATATTTGTTTTTATACCTATTAAAGTGCCCTTAGAATTTTAATGAAGTAATAACACTTTTATATTATGAATTTTTTTAAACATTTATTTCATTGCTTCATAACAATTGTTTCCAGTTGACATAATTTTCTCACTCTTTTAATTTTGAAATGCCTATTATTATTACTCCCTTGTTTATTCAATAGATATAAAATATATCTAAAATAGACCCAAACAGACCCACTTATAAATGGTACTTAATATGTTATTTCAAGACAGTGTATAAAGGATACATTAGTCAAAATTTTATGTGTGGACTGTTTGGCTATTTCTCTATTTGGAGAAAATGAAATTCCATATTTAGGAATCTAAACAAAAAAATAACATCCTAAAAATACTAGAATTAAAGATATGCATAATTTTGGAAGTGTTCATATGGGCCCAAATCCATGAAGAAAGTATTGGTATATTTTATAAGATTTTTTAAATTCTACACAGTAAGACACTGAAGACAGATTTAAAGATAAATGACAAAATACAATTTGCAACTTGTAGATGAATCAAATTTCTTTTTAAATATATTTTATTGATTATGCTCTTATAATTGTCCCATTTTTTTCTCTCCTTTATTCCCCTCCTCTTTGTACCCCCTTCCCACCATCATTCCCCCACCTTAGTTCATGTCCATGGGTCATACATACAAGTTCTTTGGCTTCTCCATTTCCCATACTGTTCTTAACCTCCCCCTGTCTATTTTGTACCTAGCATTTATGCTTCTTATTCCCTGTACCTTTTCCTCCATTCTTCCCCCTCCCCTTCCCTGCTGATAACCTTCCATATGATCTCTATTTCTGTGCATCTGTTCCTGTTCTAGTTGTTTGCTTAGCTCATTTTTGCTATTGTTTGCGGGTTTTTTTAGGTTTGGTTGTTGATAATTGTGAGTTTGTTGTCATTTTACTGTTTATATTTTTTATCTTCTTTTCTTAGATAAGTCCCTTTAACATTTCATATAATAAGGGCTTGGCAATGATGAATTCCTTTAATTTGACCTTATCTGGGAAGCACTCTATCTGCCCTTCCATTCTAAATGATAGCTTTGCTAGATAGAGTAATCCTGGATGTAGGTCCTTTACTTTCATGGCTTGGAATACTTCTTTCCAGCCCCTTCTTGCCTGCAAGGTTTCTTTTGAGAAGTCAGTGGATAGTCTTATGGGCACTCCTTGGCAGACAACTCTCCTTTTCTCTTGCTGCTTTTAAGATTCTCTCCTTATCTTTAATCTTGGCTAATGTAATTATGATGTGTCTTGGCAGGTGCTTCCCTGGGTCCAACTTCTTTAGGACTCTCTGAGCTTCCTGGACTTCCTGAAAGTCTGTTTTCTTTGCCAGATTAGGGAGGTTCTCCTTCATTATTTTTTCAAATAAGTTTTCAATTTCTTGCTGTTCCTCTTCTCTTTCTGGCATCCCTGTGATTCAGATATTGGAACATTTAAAGTTGTCCCAGAGGTTCCTAAGCCTCTCCTCATTTTTTGGAATTCTGGTTTCTTCATTCTGTTCTGGTTGAATGTTTATTTCTCCCATCTGATCCAAACTGTCTATTTGAGTCCCAGTTTCCTTCCCGTCACTGTTGTTTCCCTGTATACTTTTCTTTATTTCACTTTTCATAGCCTTCACTTTTTCCTCTATTTTGCAACAGTACTCAACCAATTCTGTGAGTATCCTGATTACCAGAGTTTTGAACTCTGCATCTGATAGGTTGGCTGTCTCTTCATCACTTAGTTGTATTTTTTCTGGAGCTTTGATCTGTACTTTCATTTGGGCCATATTTTTTTTTGTCTTGGTGCACCTGTTAAGTAGTAAGGGGGCAGAGCCTTAAGTGTTCTCCAGAGCAGGGCAACCCATGTAGCTGGGTTGTGACACTGTATGTGTGGGGAAGGGGTCTGAGAGGGAACAATGGCACTTGCTCTGCCCTCTGCCAGCTTTCAGTAACTTCCCCAACTACCCACAAGCAAATTGGGCCCTTCTGGTGCTGATTCCCGGTGGGTGGGTTTGTGTACGTTCTAGGAGCCTGTGGGTCTCTCCAACAGACTCTCCTGTGAAGCTGGGAGTTTCTTCCGCCACCACAACCCATGCAGTTTTTTTTCAGTCAGAGGTTTTGAGCCTTTATTTCCCTACGCTGGAGCCCTAGGTTGTGCGGTCTGTCTCGCTCCCCAGTCCTCCAATTTTATCCACATGGAAATGTGGGACCTCCAGGTCCATCAGCCCTCACTTTGCCACTAGTTAAAAAAAATATAGTCCTCTCCACCCCAGCTGCCTGTCTCCACCCCTCCTACCGGTCTGCATGAATATTTCTTCTTTAACTCCTTGGTTGTCAAACTTCTTTACCGTTCAATTTTCTGGCAGTTCTCGTTATTTCTTGTTTTTAAATTTGTTGTTATCCTTCTTTTGGTTGTATGAGGAGGCAAAGTGTATCCAGCTACACCTCTATCTTGGCCAGAAGTCCTAGAATTTTTTATATTACCAGTCTGTCTGTGTCCTGTATATTTTGATATTTCATATTCCCAATATTAATATAATTTTGATACTTTAGGCTCAAGAATTATTTAAAACAGTATTTTTAAATTCGTAAGTGTTTTATTTGGGAGTTACCTTTAGTTGTAATTCTATTTGTGTTGCACTGTGGTAAAAAAACGTAGCCTACATGATGCCGATCCCTAGAATAGGAAGTGGGTTTTCTTCATCTCTTGGTGCACTGTCAGTCTCTGAAAAAATAGTCCATAAGCATTTTAAATGTGCATAGTTACTTATATATAGACACACTTTTTCTCTGTATTTAACTAACATTATTTTAGAGATAAAGCCTTAAGGCTTGAGAAATTATGTGACTGATTTTCGTCACAATTAGTAAATGATATCCTAGCTTTCAGAATCTTAGTCTAGCCAATTTTCCCTTAAATCTTACCACCTCCAGAGTATATAGTGTGTTTGTATGTTTGGCATCTTCTAATACAGCTTCATATATAGTTATGTCAAAATAAATTCTCTAAGAAGTTATAAATTTAGAATGATTTTGTAATTGATTTAGAAGAGTAAAAAAAGTCCTAGGTAGAAATCATTTGAATCTTTAGAATTGAAAATTTAAAAAGAGAGACTTAAACTAGTCTTACCGAAGGCGTCACCTGCAGATGGATGGGGAATGAACAGGAAAAGACGTCGTACATGAGGAGAATGTAAGAAACAAAGGCACATGTGTGTCTGGGGAGATGGGCCTGACCTAGGTGGATGGAGGGAGATCTTTGTTGAAGAGTTAACAGGAAATGAGACTGAATAGGTAACGCTGGGCCTGATGAGCACGACCCTGTTAAAGGACTGGTGAAAAGAACTTAAAAATTAAATGTAAAGCAGCTCTGTCACTTAATGACCAGTGTCACATTTCATTTTATAAATGTGTGGTGCTCTCATTGCCGTGTCTGTGATAATGAAATATGGAAAGAACAAACGTAATTCTAAGTGTAAAGGATTCTGAGGAATTAAAAGGAGGCAAATTTTACAACTCAACAGTATTAACTGTATTCATGTTAAATTGTGTCGAGCTCTGCTAAATATATCAGTGTGGTAAATCTGTTGACAGTTAGAAGGCATAGATATCACTGAAGTATATTTTAAAAGTTAGAAAACTAAATTTAAAAAATGAGGAATGTATGCTGGGAAAAAGTGGTTTATGTGGGGGGGGAATTACTCCTGGAAATTAAGACATAACTTTACTGCTTTAAACACCTATAGATTATAAATTTGGCATTTACTTGTGAAAATTAGGATCTTAGGTAGAGCAAAATCAAGAAATAAACATAATCTGAAGTAAAAGAAGATAAATGTGCACCCCAGCCCTCTAGTAGAAATCTATATACTATTTATGAAATAATCACAGTCTTTATTTTGAAAGTAGGTAGGAAAATGGATAACCATTTAAAGTTATTATTTCTGTCTTCAAACCATAGTATTATTTTCACAGACTCAATATGAATTTAATTTATTTTGGCATACTAATTTTGGCCAAAAGCACAGTATCTAAAGTATTTGAATATTCAAAAAACCCTGTAATAACCCATAGGAGTCATTGTCTAAGCGCTGTAATAAGGAAGAAGAGTTTATTGTTTTGGGTTTTTTTTCTCAATTTTAGTATATTTGGTTATTAAATGAGCATGTGCCTTATTTTTTTCAAATTGGGAAAATAGGGACATTTTTTAAAGAGTTCTAGGTAAAGCTTACGTGTGCCATAGGTATGCCAAGAAATGAACCTTGATAACCTCGCATGTCAAGGCAGAGTTAATTTTCATGGATATTTTTTGCCCTAGTTCTAAGTCTTTGAATGATATGTAGATCCTTTAAAAATATATATATAATTATCTTTATTTATAATTGTAAGCTATAAAGAAAGGACTTATCACTCTTCTTCTTAATGAAATATAACGATATATAACTAGAACATTTCATTTAATGTTTGTTAGTTATAATTTCTCACTTATACAGTAGTCATATAGGTGGTAATATCTGTATGCCCAAGAATTGCTTAAGAAAGGCTGGCATACATTTGACAAAGGAAAACCCTTGCAATAGAGTAGATAATCTGTAATGTTTTGCATGCAGCCTCCAAATATTTATGGTTAGTAGAGCTAAAATTTAGATGTGACTAATATAAATGGGTAATTTAAAAATTATTATCTTTAATCATATAGGTTTCTTATACAGCAGTATTTGATGTATATAACTATATATATTTCTATAGGAGCAAATATTTTCAAATCATTTGCTCATGTGTAGAAACATACTAGTATTTATTTTCCATTATAATTAGTTATAAATTATCCCTGACTGTTGTGGCTTAGTGAATTGAGCACCAGCCTGTGAACCAAAACATCACTGGTTCGATTCTTGGTCAGGGCACATGCCTGGGTTGTGGGCCAGGTACAAGAGGACAGGTGTTCAATGTGTCTCTTGGGCTTTGATGTTTGTCTCCTTTTCTCCTTTCCTTCCGCTCTCTCTAAAAATAAATAGACAAAATATTTTTAAAAATAAAAATAAATTATGAGGTGTTTCCATCGTTAAAGGAAAAATATGTGCCTGCATCAAGGTAGTAATAGTGATAATATTCATCAATAAATAATAGTACTGATAAAATGCATATTTTTTGAAGCAACAGGGATTCATTCCGTGGTAACTATGATGTCATGGCTTGCTCTTTCATCCCTTGTTTATGGACTATTCAGCAAAAAGTTACTTACAGTGATACTGCCAGGCATTCAAGAACCAGCCGTTTACTTTGGGTATTCTAATGGAGCTGTATATGAGCCCTAGAATTTGGGATATTAGAGGCTACATCAAACTGATACTAGAAAGTATAAGGTAGGAGGTACTTAGTATCTCAATCTTAGTATACCTCTGAATGGCCTTTGACTAGGCTTTTAATTTTTTTAAGTTTTACAAAATTATTCACACAGTAAACTTAGATGTTCTTTTTATTTCACCAGTTCTCTCTGTGGAAACAAAAAGAGCATATAAATGACTGGATAAGGAAGAGCTTCTGTGGTCACTTCCGTAGAAAATTCTTTTAATCTGTGGAACATAGAATAATATTCTTAGATATACTGCTTTGTTTGTAATACTTTGAAAGGAAGCAAAAAGCATATTTGACTGTGACAATCATTAAGATTATAATATTGAAGGATTTGATTGTTGTAATTAACAAAAACTGACATTTCGTTGCTTTTCGTAGGCAATTAAGTTGGAGTATTCGAGATTGGTTAAACTGGCCCAAGAAGACACCCCACCAGAAACAGATTATCGTCTGCATCATGTCGTGGTCTACTTTATCCAGAACCAGGCACCGAAGAAAATCATTGAGAAGACATTGCTAGAACAATTTGCAGATAGAAATTTGAGTTTTGATGAAAGGTAATTTAAAAATAGGAACTTTCTAATTCATATACTCAAATTGTTCTTGCCTTTTATAGCTCCCAGTGCAATATTTGAATGTTTCTTTTACACACACACAGACGTTTCAATAAATAAAGCACAAAATTAGACTTTACTCAATTTGAACAGTTGTTTTGTAATTTATCTGTAGTTTATAGCCATGACTTTTAAAAGCTTGAACGTAAAATTATTCAGATTATTTTAGTATATTTTAATTGGGAACCAGGGTACTGAACTAGGCAATATAATGATATACAGAAGAGTATACTATAATCACTGCCTTGTAAGACACTGCCTTGTAAAATATCACTGCCTTGATATTTTAGGGAAAAGAATTTCTCAACCTTTACACTATGAATACTTTGAGTCAGATAATTGGTTAAATTAATTTTAGTTTACCAAAAAAAATGTTTTCTCTTAGAAGCTCCTATAAAACTATTCACCAATGTTAAAATTTTACAGTTTAATTTAGGATGAGTACTGTTTTAAAAAGGTAAGTCTCTGTTAAAGATCAAAGTGTTGTAAGTTATTTTAGAATATGAAAACATTTATGCTGCCTTGGAGTTCACGGTAATCTCATTTTAATTCTGAAATAAGTGATTATCCTTTTATAACAGTTTCAAAAATACTGAATGAAAAATATGTTTAGCAGAGGAGGATGTGAGGAGAAGCAAACATCTAGGATTAATCCTGCCTCACCAAGGATTAAGTGAAATAGTGCAAGTAAATGGTTGAACAGTACTTGTAGACAGTGAGTGCTCCAAGGGAGTGTTGGCTGCTTCAGTTTTAATAGGGGGCATCGTTTACTTTGTTACATATGACCACAAATAGCTCAGAAGTATAACTGATTATGACCCTCATTATCTATTTGTTAATGCACTGTGTTCCAGTGAATATATGCTATTGAATTTGGGGAAGAGATTTGTGGATTTGTTTTCATCCTTTTGCAATTATTTATCCAGGGGACTGCAGATAATCAGTTTGTTTTGATAACCCAGTTTCTGTCGTGCTTAAAAGACAGACTAAGATGCATGTGATAACTAAATATGTTTTGTGGGGATTTCTTTAGCTGTGATTTTGATGATAAAATTTATTGGAATGTTTCCATTCTTACCTAAAATGATAGGCATATTTTGGATTCTTTTTTACTATTTGCAAATAATGCCATTTGGGAGAAAATAAAATTTAATGTCTTCTTGAGCTTGCTGAATGAATATAAATTATTTCTTAACAGACTTTTTAACTAGGTGACCTTTATTTATAGAATATAATTTAAACAGTGTGTATAAATGTGACATAGTAAATTTAACTTAGAACTACTGGGATTGTCTTTTATATACTTTGTTAACTATCCAGCATTAGTCCCTAAGCATGTTTTGACTTCAGTTATTTGGGAGTTGTTTCCTCAGTGACAGTGGATTTTGTTTTCATATGTTGGATAGTTTTGTCTTGCATAACATGCATTTTTCAGCTTTTATAGATTGTGCTTTTGATTTAGGAATATATTTCTCTTATTTAAAGGTGTCACAACATAATGAAAGTTGCTCAAGCCAAACTTGAAATGATAAAACCTGAAGAAGTAAATTTGGAGGAATATGAGGTAATGTGCTTTTGAGAGGTTGAACTGTAGATGGAGAAATCCTCTGGTTCCCTGATCTTCCTTTCATTTTAGCCCAGCTAAGCCCCTGAGAAAATGAGACGCACAGTGGTGAAATAACCTACCAAAGTTTTTCTCAGCTAGCAGGTTAAACTTGGTTAACAGAACCTGGGTTCTTTTTTTCCCCCCGTGAGTTCTTTCTCTCTCCTTTTTTCTTTTTTGCTCAATCCCTTCACTTCCCTAGCCTTCCCTGGGGCTATCGGCCTGCTCTCTATGTATGAGTCTTGTCTCTGTTGTGCTTGTTAGTTCAGTTTAGAACTTGCATTCTTTTTTTTTTAAGATTTTATGTATTTATTTAGAGAGAGGGGAAGGGAGGGAGAAAGAGAGGGAGAGAAACATCAATGTGTGGTTGCCTCTCACATGGCCCCCACTGGGGACCTGGCCTGCAACCCAGGCATGTGCCCTGACTGGGAATCCAACCAGCGACCTTTTGGTTCGCAGGCCCGCACTCAATCCACTGAGCCACACCAGCAAGGGCCAAAGTCTTTTTTAATTTAATCTTTATCGTATTTTATCTCATAATTTTTTTAAATTATGTTTTATTGATTATGCTGTTACCATTGTCCTGATTTTTCCCTCTTTACCTGCCTACACCCAGCACCCCCCATGAGCAAACTAACATTGTTCATGTCCATGGATCATGTGTATAAGTTGTTTGGCTCCTCCATTTCCTATACTTTACTTTACATCCCCATGGCTGTTCTGTAACTGCCTATTTGTACTTACCCCCTCTCCTCTTCACCCATTCCCCCACACTCCTCTCCCTGATTTAGCTATAGTTTATCTTAATTTTGAACTCTTTGCTTCTATTAACATCAGAACAGTGTATTGCTTTATGATGAGATTTCATTGTAGTTTTAATGTCTTCTTGTGTAACCCTTTAATATTTTCTTTCACCTACAGGATTGGCATCGAGATTATAGGAAATTCAGGGAAACAACCATGTATCTCATAAATGGGCTGGAAATTTTTCAGAAAGGAAGGTAAGGAAAAGTAGACACAGCTGAAAAGAAGAGCTTAATTTTTGCATTTACTTCTATTCAGATATGACCTTATCTATTGAAAAGATTTTATTCACATATATTTTTCATGATTTATTTTAAAAGTGTTAGATTCTCAGAAAAATTGCACAGTTAATGCAGAGAGTTTCATATACCTCACATACAATGTATTTTTTATTTTAAATTAAATCTGTGAGTTTGGTATCAGTATCTTTGTATCAGCTCTGAAATACTACAGCTGCAGTTTACGATGAGGTAGGACAGGAGAGAAGCCTAGCAGTTTGCTGGGCATCGTAGGTGCTGGTAGCCCAGCACATGGAGTTTTCTCTATTCACCTGCCTTTTCACATTCCTTCTGGGTCTAATCCATACCTCAGTTCAGAGATAGTTTTTCCAGTCTGTCTCTTTGCCTGAACTTACCATGACTATAAAAAAATATATAGCTGTAGAAAACTGGTCTCTTCTGAGCGTTGTGACTGCAAACATTTTATATATTTTTTCATGTAAATTGAAAATGGTTTAAAGGTATATCTACTTAAACTATAATATTGTTATTTATTATTTCAGTTGTTACTTAGAACAAAAGGTGGATATTGATTTATTTACCATTACAGATTACTCACTAGTTTGCATTTACTTATTTCTCTCTATATTTATTTATATCCTTTAACATGAACTTGACTAGTGATTTATTTTAAAAAGTGCTATATTTTAAATAATGCCATATTGCAACAAAGTAAAAGGTATATTGAATTCTTCCTTCCTTCTCTTCCCCGCTCCCTTCCCCCTTCTCTGTCTTTCCCTTTGCCCCACCAGGTAATGAAATTATTTTTTCTTAAACGATAACTTAGACCTTTACTTCTAGAGCTGTGATCTCCAATGTGGTAGCCACCATCCACGTGTGAAAATTTAACTAAATTTTTTAAAACTAAAAATTTAGTTTCTCAGTCAGACTGGCCACATGGTGCGTGTTCAGCGGCTCCGTGCAGTAACTACCGTGTTAGCCAAGAGACAAAGCACCTCCTTCCTTACAGAAGTTCTCTCAGGCAGGGCTGGTCTGCACGTTGGGCAGTGCCCAACGCTGTTATCCCTTCAGTTTAAGTTTTTACAAAAGTAAAAAGTGGTATTAATACTCGGGCACAAATTATTAAAGTCCTAATTATTGTATAATTTATAACATAATTCACTTCACATTGGCCATTGAAATTGAAAACTTTTGATAATAGCTCTACTTTGTAAGTTATTATTTTGATCAAGGTTTTATCAAGGCTTTATTTCTTTAATAGACATATTTAAATTCACATTAGGATTTCTCAGATTTGTACTGATGTGAGAAAAGTATTAATGTGATGTTACAACTCAATGGACTAAGACCAAAATGCTATTTAAAAAAAAAAAAGAAAAGACGCTCCCCAGTGCAGTGACTTTGTCACAGTCACACAACGAACTGCAGGAGACAAATTAAAATAGAGACCCCTGTATTTCTGGATAATGCAATGAAATCATTTAAGCATAGAAAGTATTATTCATTTAGCTCATTCAGAATTCAAAAGGGGAAGCTGTCACTTTATAGCTGTCTGCATAGTGTCTTATATTAGCTTTTTTTAGTTAACATCCAGTAAAGGTCTTTAAAGAGATATAACTTCGAAATATGTTGAAATTTTATAATTTCCTTATCTCATATATTTGTTCTATAGTCAATATTCCAGTATAGCAAATGTTAATTAAATTGGCAGGATTGACTGGAAAGTTAGTAATGGTGACAAGTAATATTTATAGAGTAATGTAAAAAGAAATGTCAATTTTGTCACTTTAACTATAGCAATTACCATAGATAGCAACATGTAAAATATTGCCAGGAGGTTCTGTCAAATTTGTTTTTAATGAAAATATAATACTTGAAAGCCAAGAATGGAATATTTATTGATAGGTCATTGTCAGTTCTGTGAGTGGTGAAGTAAAGTTATGTTTTTAGTAACCATAATTTTACAGGAGTATAAGTGAAGATAAAAGGGTCTGCCAGGCCACACAGTCTTATTTTCTCTTAAATAAGAATGTGGTAAATGGACTCCTGACTCTTACTCTGATTCACTTGAAAATGTATTTTAAAACTTTAAAAGTTGGTAAAAAAGGAACATTTTGGCATCTCAGTAGAAAATTGGAACAAAATCATGGTTTCAAGGCTCTTCTCAGAGAAGTGACTCAGGTCCAGGAGGCCAGAGATGAATGCCATTCATCTCTTTGTCACAGAAAGCTTAATAGCTATAAAAGAAAAAATAGATGTGCCAACAAACTACTTTGACTTAGTGGCATAAAATAACATTTAATATTACCATCACTACTTTTTTTCATGAATAAAACAAAAAACCTTTAGCTGAAATTGTATCCATATTATTTCAAAATAAAGCTTCATAGTTTTGGATTTTCTCAAAAACGATTTCTAGAAGAAGCCATTTTTAAGAAAGGTATAAAATAACCTATTTTTTCAAGACAGTTTCATATGTATAATTTAATTTTTACGAATTACACAGGTGCATAATTCTACATTTAACCATTGGAGTATAGAATTGAATTATATCTGAACACATGAAATTAAACAGTGAACAATAACACTAAGAGTTTACCCTAGAGTTTTGCAATTTTTCACTTCTTAGGATGTTCCATTTTTCTGAAAGTTATGATTGGACAAACCAACACAATGGAGATATCTTAAAATATCTTACAATTTCAATTATAGAAATCTATATCTGTGTGTATTTTTTCCTGTAGCATGTCAGGAGAAAGGTAATTAGTTTAAAGGCAAATATAACACTCAAACATTTTTACTCTCCTCCCTTTATCAATACTAGTTTGAACTTCATAATACCTAGATTTGATCATTATAACAAATTAATACTATTTGTATTAAATATTCTACCCTTTCAGCCTTTTCTTTTATTTCTCTGCATCCTACTAGGTTTCCCAGACTTAAAAGCATTCTTTCCCTTCTTTACTTCACCCATCTCCCTTAGAGATTCTTCTCTTTAAATTTTTCTCAGTGACTGGAACTGTGCCTATGACATAGGAAAAAATGTGACCAAATAGTCACTGAGTGAACCAAATGATGTGATCAAAAAACAAAGTAACACTCGGCCTTTCACACAAAAAAAAGACATTATGCTAAACAAGTAGTTTATTGACTTTCATGTCAGTCTTAATTTTGAGTCTAAGTGAAAGACATCAGGAGAATAAATGCCAAAGCAGACAAAAGGAACTACCTGAATTCATCAATTATGGCCTTTTCTCTCAGTTTTTTCCTTTGTTTGTTTTGATTTTTGTATTTCACTTTTAAGACATAACTATCTCCTGGGTTCAAATGTGCTATAATAAAATGCTTTTATTATAATGTTCTAGATAATAAAAATGTAAATATTTGAAATGTTTTATAATTATAGTTGTCTTTTTATATGAAATACTAATGCTATATGTTTCTTATAATTTTCAAGTTATGTAGATTCCTTGCTGTTCCTTATTTGTGCTTATCAGAATAACAAAGAACTCTTGTCCAAAGGCCCATACAGAGGACATGATGAAGAGTTGATATCATATTATAGAAGAGAATGTTTACTAGTAAGTTGAACGCATGTAGTATTTGTTTTTTTAATTTAATATTTATTGTATTTTTTCCATTACCATTTAGTCCTCTTATACCCCTTTCCCCCCCAGCAATCACCACACTGTTGTCCATGTCCATGAGCCCTTTTTCCTTTTTTATTCAATCCCTCCACCCCCTAACCCAAACACCTGCTCTCCATCTGTGAGTCCGTCTCTGTTTTGCGTGTTGGTTCAGTTTGGTCATTAGATTCCACACATGAGTGAAATCATGGTATCTGTCTTTCTCTGACTGGCTTATTTGTTTACTGCATCTTTTTGTCTTACATCGAGCAAAGTACCCAGACTGATAGATGAGTGATTGACTCTATAAACTCTGATGGGGTAAGAATCACAATGATGTCTATAATCTAGGTCTACTCCCTTACAATGAGAGAATACGCTAAGTTCTTTATTTCGTCTTCTTTATGGAACCTAAGTATTACATATGATAAACCGTAAATGTTCTTAAAATGAGATCAGAATGATTACATGTTTGTATCTAGAGTTCTTCATCACTCTGCCACTGCCTTTTCACGGGAGAGGAGAGGCTACATAGAGCATGAGGAATTACTATGATCCCAGGAAAGTGACGAGAGTCGTTCTGAGCTGCACGGCCAGTAGGGGGTTGGGCTTGCCTGAGCCTGAAGACCATTGTGGTCACTGTAGTGCGCAGGGACACACTGCATTTTTTAACTTAGTCGTTACTTTTTTCCTCAAATATTTTTTACTATCTTTGTGCTGAAATGATGTTATTATAAACTGCTGAAAATCTTTACAGCCCTTTTTTTGGCACAAGCAATGCACTGTATTGGATGAGTGGAAAGGAAAGTGTGGAGTTGCCAAAGCTGCCTGACTGCCCTTTGTTTCAGTATTTTCTACACCTCTTCTTCATGCCTGTTGCCCTTGTGCCACAGTTGAGGTTCTTACTCTTGACTTCAATTCCTACTTCCCAGTCTATTCTCTAGCATATAATACTGCCAGGATTTTCTGAAAACAAGCCTGATCATGCCAAACTTAATGTTAAATTTTAAAATAATAGTGACATGTCATCGGATGCATAGAACAATGAGCGGAAAGGCAGGACACCTGTAACGGAACAACAATAAAAAAAGAGGATGCATATTATAAAAATTATGATATTGTAGATATTTCAAGACTTACATTATTTAATCCTCTTAACCACTATATAAGGAAGGTAATGGTACCATTTTTCAGATAGGGAAACTGAAGCTCAGAGGTTACTTACTTGCTCAAGATTAAATAATTAGTCAGTGGCTTAGTTACATTTTTAACATAAGCCTTTCTCCTAACTAAAGATAAATTGCACAAGAATGGTATAATCATAAAAATAACATAATTTGTATATGTAAAATTCAGCTTAAAACTATGATGATTTAAAAATCATATTTATTATGCTATAAACATAAGATTTCAAACCTACATCCTTAAATATTATAGCTCTTTCTGTATTCCTTATCTGTCTCTTAGATCTGTATTTCTTAAGAATTTCTCTGTTCTAGATTAGGGGGTGAGCATACTTGTCCTGCATTCCAGCCTCTCACTTGTTTTTGTAAATAAACTTTTATTAAAACACAACCATGCTCGGAAGGATCTGGAGAATATCACACTAAGTGAAATAAGCCAGTCAGTGAAAGACAATACCACATGATCTCACGTATATATGGAATCGAATGAACGAAATAAATTGATGAGAACAAAATAGGAACAGAAGCATGGATACATGGAACAGACTGACAGCTGCTAGAAGGGGTCGGGGGGACTGGATGAAAGATGGTGACGGGACTAGTCAAGGAACATTTATGCATGACCCACGTCACCCCTAGACACAGCCACCGATGTGAGGAATGAGTGAAGGAGGGGGGGCCTGGGGCTGGGTGGAGATGGGCAGAGGGAGAGAAAACAAAACCAGGACAACTGTAATAGCATAATAATAAAAAAAATGCTCATTTACATATTATATATGGCTGCCTTTGTGGAACAATGGCAGGGTTGAGTAATTGCAACAGAAACAATATGGCCCTCAAAGCCTAAAACATTTCCTATCCTGTCCTTTACAGAAAAAGCCTACTGGCCCCTATACCAAATTGTTAGCTCATGTGAGTTTTCTGTATTGATCCCTTGAGTACACCTGCATTTAGAACAGTTTGTGGCACATGGCATGAACTCAGTGAGAATTTTTTGAAGGGATAAATGAATTAATTGTTTACCTTTATGTCTTTGTACCAAGAAATATAGCCCTTATTACTCAGTTGACAGTTATGGAGACAATGAAGAGGTTTTTTTAATTAATATGGAGTTTGAATTTCTTTATTTTAAAAATTACTTTCAGTGCTTATTAAATTTTAGTATTGGGGAAAGTTCATCCCTGGAAAATAAATAAAAATTGGTCTATGTAGTGACAATCAGTATAAGCCGAACATGAAGTTTAAAAACATGACAACAATATTTCCCCCACTTTTTTCTCTTATTTCTGTTGTTATACACATGGCTTATTCTAAGAAATTTTCCTGCTAGCTGAAACAGGTTGAGATTATTTTTCTTGATTGCCATTTGCTCTAATACTGTTTGTGGACATATTTATTATGCTGTCTTCAGTATTTACAATTACAGGTATTTTTATTTCATTAAAGAAGGAAACAAACCTGTTTTTTTTTTTTCTCATTGTATTAAGCAATTAAATGAGAAAGCAGCAGAAATGTTTGAATCTGGAGAGGATTGCAAAGTAAACAGTGGTCTGATTATTATGAATGAGTTTATTGTCCCATTTTTGCCCTTGTTATTGATGGATGAAATGGAAGAAAAAGATATACTTGCTGTGGAAGATATGAGAAATCGATGGTGTTCTTATCTTGGACAAGAAATGGAAGGTAAGTTTAAACAGTAGTCGTGGATATCTGAGTTGGTTGGAATTGAAAGCAGTTAGAACTAAGTGTTACATTTATTTGTATTATTTTTTATATTCAGTAATATTCATATTATTCCTTTTTTTCTTATTTATAAATTAAGCTATGAATTCTACCATTGCCATTTATCTTTTATCTCTTCCCTCAAAATGGTAATTGTTTTATCTATTTTAAAATGAATTATCAACTGGCCACGGCAAGTTTTATAAATCTTGTTGAAGAGGACAATTTTCCCTAACTGGCTCTCCATCCTTAAGTTACCTCTGTTTGTATTTTGCAGCAAACCTCCAAGAGAAGCTGACAGATTTCCTGCCAAAACTGCTCGATTGTTCTACAGAGATTAAAGGTTTCCAGGAGCCACCGAAGATACCTCCCTATTCCACACACGAACTGTGTGAGCGATTTGCCCAAATCATGCTGTCCCTCAGTCGAACTCCTGCTGATGGAAGATGAACAGCACAGTCTTCCCTAAACACACTGTATAAACTTTTTTTTAGTTTTAACCCTTGCCTTCCTGTCACAGGAATTGCTTGTTGCTGCTATCATTTTTAACATTTTTTTTTATTTTAATGACTGCAAAATACAAAATAACTGTAAGATTTTAGCTGGACTGCAGACAATAAACCTGAGAATCGCATGGCGCTCGGACTGTGTTTTAACCAGCACTCATGTATACAAATCTGAGTGATTTCATTGTGGCGAAACCATGTTTTTGCCACTTTTATGTTACAGTATTACTTTGCTTTTATCTTTATCTACAGCTTTCATTTAGTCTGGATCCTTCCATGACTACAGCCATTTAAGTGTTCAGCACTGTATATGATACGTCATATTTGGTAGCTTGTAAATGGAATTAAAGAATAAAGTTTTATTTATGGCTACCTATTTGTTTGTTAGCAGGTATATTGTATATCAGTGTATTATTTTAGCTATAATATATAAATGAATTTTGGGGACTAAGATTGGGTGATGAATAGATTAATACAAACTCTTGATTTTGCTCTAATGTTAGTTAGCACATTGGATATTTACTAAATATTTGACACTTAAATATATATATATTTTTGACTAAGTTGTTAAACTTAATATGGCACCTAAACCTGTTTTGAATTCAAATCAGGGTTTCACTAAAGTGAGTGGCTAAGCCAACCACACTGAGACTTTTAACCTTTTCTTAGATTAAAATTTTATTTTCTTATGTATTTACAAATAGCATAGCAAGGGGATTATTTCAAGAGGTACCAGAAAAAAAAAAATACTTGAATAAGGGCTATTTAATAGTGAAACTTGTAAGAAATATGTACATGTATATATACCCGTGACACACACACGTGCACACACACACGTCCTTCACAATGGAGGGCAGTGTTTTGCATTATATAACCATTCTATTTTTGTAAACTGTATGCCACTTGAATTGAAAATGTTCTCTGCTAATCAGTGCTGTGAAATGAGGTTGATATTGTTTACCTAGAATTTATGAGTATCTTACCTGCTATTATTTACCTCCTTTTCAAAAAGGAAAAAGCTGTAGAACATTTTATAGATGGAACTTCTGTTTAAGATTGATGAAATAATATTGTGAATGAAAATCAATGCTTTAAAGGTAATCGTATTACCAACAACCTATTTTTGAATTTATAAAAATTTCTTTATAAACAATACTTTGTTAGCATAGTAAAATATACCGTTACTTTACGTGTATGTTTGTTATAGCGTCGCCAAAAGTGCTCTTTATAAGTGCCTCTCACAAAAGATCCTGGGTAAAGGAGGAAAAAGAAACTATTAAGTTGTTATATGATGCTCCTTGTAAAGGTATCAATGTACTGCTAAGGCATTAATGACAAGGATTTGATGCTATTTCTGTTGTAAATATAAATTTTGCATATCATAGTTATCAAAGTGTGTTTTGGTTTAGATTTTATATTCTCTACTTGAGCAGAATTCCTATTCTGCATTGGTTTTTAAGTTCTGTCAAAACTTTAGGAACTTTCTGTGTGTCATCAAAGCTTTTGTAAATCATCTTCGGTGTTTGGTGACATTCAGCCATAATGTAAGGTGGTTTGTGTTATGTGTGTAGTGGACCACTGAGACACAAAGCACTCACACTCCACGTGGAAATCACCCCTTTCACAGGCCACATCCAGAGAATCGTATGTGGCTCTTATGCTGAAGGTAAGTTTTATTATTATATTTACCTTGTTTTTTTTAACAGCGTAGGGTTTTTTTTAAAGATTTTATTTATTTATCTTTAGAGGGGAAGGGAAGGAGAGAGGGAGAGAAATAATCAGTGTATGGTTGCCTCTTGTGTGTCCCCTGCTGGGAACTGGCCTGCAACCCAGGCATGTGCCCTGACTGGGAATCGAACCGTAATCCTTTGATTTGCAGGCCTGCTCTCAATCCGCTGAGCTACACTAGCCAGGTATTTCCCTTGTTTTTAAAAGCCAGTTTATTCATTTCTAGTAATGAACTGGAAGTTACAGAAGTAACCTTTTTCAAGACCTGGAGAAACCACTTGTTTTTATATCAGCTTCAATCTAGTTTTAAGGTTTAGGTCAATCAAATTTCCTTATATTATTTACTGGGCTAAATATAATTTACAGGCAACAATTTAAAACTTGGAACCTCATAAAACTGCTGTCTGTGGCATATTTTAATTTAAGTGACTTGTTTTGATTACTAGTCTTTCCTTCCTGCCCCCTAAAAATTGTATTTTGAAATAATAGAAGGTGCAGTTCAAGTAGAACTTAAGACTTGTAGGAACTTTTAAACACAGCGCTTAGGGAAACTGTAGCCATGAGTGAACCTTTGCGACCCCACTGATACTTTCAGATTCACTAAAATACTGTAATGACCATACCCTGGATCCGTGGTGCTCAGAATGCAGTCCCACACCAGACTGCTGATTCAGAAACTCTTCAAGTGGTCTGTTTACCAAGTCCTTCCGGTGATTCGGATGTCTGCTAAAGTCTAAGAACCGCAGCACTAAATATAACTACAGGAACACTTTCCGCATCTTATGTTGATGCTATTTAATTTCCATTTACTTCTGATCCATTGTTTACTGGAAGATTTTCTTATTTCCCTCACTTGTAATTTCAAAGAAGCAATTAAAAATTATTTTCCTTAATTTAGATTTGAGACTAAGGTGGTTTCTCTCCCTTACCCGATTCTCCAGGTCAGTGTCTTTGTTTTATGATTCAGAATTGTTGACTTCCGCCCCTTGGTCCTCCGGTCCTTTTCAAAATACAATCACTCTGATGCTTTGGAGAAGTGAGAAGGAATACCCTTGTGTAACCATTCAAAACACACACACACACACACACACACACACACACACACACATAATTAAGCTGATTAAATATCATTTGTGCCCACAATAACTTTATCCAAAGTACATGTATTAGTTTGCTAGGGACACCTTAACAAAATATTAGAGTGGCTTAAAAAACAGACATGTATTTTCTCACAGTTCTGGAGGCTGGAAGTCCAAGATGAAGGTGTTGACAGGGTCAGTTCTCTCCTGAGGCCTCTCCGTGGCCTGCAGACCGCCCTCTCGCTTTGTCCTCCCACAGCCCCTTCTCTACGCACGCAAGCGACCCTGGTGTCTCTTCCTCCTCTTACAACGATACCAGTAGTACTGGATTAGAGCCCACCCTGATGGCTTCCATTTAACCCTCTTTACCTCTTTAAAGGTTGTCTCTCCAAAGACAGTCACACTGTGGGTGACGGCTTCAACATGCAAATTTGGTAGGCTTATAGGAGACACAATTTTGTCCACAACAGTATGTGAAGGCCCAGTTCATGTATCTCCCTTTCAAAAGCAAAAATATGATTGTTAGCCTCAGGATTATAGTTCTGTTCTTATATCTGCTTTATTTTTTTCTTTAACTCTTACTTTATGCTAAAAACTGTATTAGAGTTACAGCATGTCAGTTAGACACTGCTCACAAACCATTCACATAATCAGTTCAGCGTGTTTTTATTGATCCAACCTTTGCCAAATGAATGCAGTAGCCCATATTGCCTTGTCCTTGTTCGAGTATTTCATTAGCTTTACTTAACATTATATCATGGATCTGTTTCTTTTTCGCTAGTGTTTTTATTCTTACCTACTCCACATCCCTTTTCCCTTCTCCACCTCACCCCCAGCCTGGAGGCACTACTTACTGTTAACCATTGTGGCCACGTACTGCTCCACATTTGGGTAATGTTCTCCCATATGTACAGTGAACAGATAGAAGCAGTGGTGGGTGTTTTAGGAGGGGGGATGGATTGGGAGGAGAGCTACTGCTTTTACAAAAATGAGGTACCATCTATTTTACATATCCTTTCTCTTTGCCCCTCCTGTAGTTTCTAGCCTCTAGTACTTTTTCTAAATAGCTTTGATAGAGATGACTTATAATCAAATACTAATGAATAATACAACACTACTTAAAATTAAATAAGGTGTGACTGACAGAACTATGTACACAATTTGAATATGCACATGCACACATGCCAGAATTTCAGAAATCCTTCATCCATACACAGGTTCTCTCAATGACTACTTCGAACCTTCACTGCCATTCTCAGCCTCCCGTTCAGTGCCGGCTCCAGTAAAAACGGGATGATGTCTGCTTTACTAAGAAAAGTGAGGACAGTGGCTAGGACCCTCCCCTTCAACTTTTCTTCTTTGTACCTGTAAATGTACAGGCAATTATTAGTTAACCAGGATGTGGTAAAGAGATGGACATTATTGAAAATCCAATGTTATGGGGAGAATATAAATAAAGTAGTATAAAATGAACTTACAAATCTAAATTACATCCTTTATTTTGGGACAGATGCTTTTCTACAAAATTAATTCAAAACGCTCACTTTTTTTTTTTTTTTTTTTTGCCTTGTACTAGCCTAAAGCCTGTACAACATCAATATTGGCCTTTTAGTGAGTGATCCTCTTGCTTATCCAGTAATCTAGAGCAGGCTAGTATTCTTTTTTTTTTTTTTAATCATTGTTGGAGGCTAGAATTCTTAACCCTAGTTGTATATCAAAAGCATGTGAGCAGTCCTATCATGTGGGTTCTTAAAAGACTTTAAAGTAAGGACATTTGGTGTTTCTCCAACATGATCTGTGGCCCTACCCTGAGAGACTAATTGAACCTAGCTAAAGCACTCAGGTGGAGAAATTTGCTTTTCACATTAGTCTATATCACCTAAAAAGGCAGGGGGGTTAGTGGTTGGCCCTCAGCCGTAGAGCGTCCTTATTTTGGTATGTGCTTTTTCTGTCTTCAGTTGACTGGAAACCACATTAATTGAGTGGTTTTTGAGTGCAGGCTCTAGAACCAGAGTGCCTAGGTCCAGGATCTTGGTTCAGCGAGCTGTGTGTGGACCTCGAGTGAGCTTGACTTTTCTATGCCTATTTCTCCATCTATAAAATAGAATTACAGAATAACCCACCCTACAGGATTCTTAAAGATTAAATGGGTTTCTATGTATAAAACAGGTAATCTCTGCCACATAATGTTCAGTAATTGTCAGTCCTTTTTATACTTGTCACTTGGTTACTCTTGCTCCTGATTTTTAAAATCCCTGCCTGCCTGAGACAGGCTTTTCTGAGCTCCTGTAATTCCTACCTGCGTTCCTTGTCATTTTCTTTCTGTTCCCTAGATATGGCTGTCAAGGCCCCTTGTCACTCTTCGCCTTTCCTGGGCAGGCATGTCTGCTCCCTTGTCTTCCTGCCCTGCCTACATGCTGATTCGCAAATCCGTGTTTCTGAGCAAACCTTCTCTGTGAACTCTAGGTCCATATATATTTCCAGTTGTTTGTTCAACAAACAGACCGGCATGTTTCACAGGCACTTCAAACTTGCAGTCCAAACCTGAATTCATCATTTTTTCACAAGCCTGATTCTCTCTATTCTCTTGGTTATATAATAATCCAAAAGTGGGAAGTTCTCAACTCTACTTTTATTTCCCATTGATTACAAAGTGTCAACAGGTCAATATTTTTTTCTTTTAATATTTGCCTGAGGACATGTTTCCATGATTTTTAGAGAGAGAAATATCGATTGGTTGCTTCCCGTATATGTCCCATCCAGGGAACAGAGCTGCAACCTAGCTAGGCATATGCCTTGACCCATACCTTTAGATTTATGGGACATGACTCCAACCAACTGAGCCATACAGCCAGGGCAACAGGTCAAATTTTTTAATACTCGCACATGCATCCCTTTAATTTCTACTGTTGATGAGGTCTCATCTTTAAACTTGGACAGTTGGATTTGGCCCCTAGTGACTTCTATTTGACCTTGTTCCTACAATCCATCTTCCACATGGTTGGCAGAATTATCTTTCAAAGAGTTCATACATGTCTGTCTTCCATTGCTGGACTGAGCTTCTTTAGAGGAGGACAGTATCTCTTGCTTTTGTAACCCCCAGTACCTTTTAAAATACCTGGTAACTTCATAGAGGTGAAATCTTGCAGGTCCTCCAGCCCCCCAGTCACCTTAGACCTCCATTGTTCAATGCAATGGCCACTGCCCGCATGGAGCTATTTGAGCTTAAACCAAATAAAATTGGTTTTTCATACTAGCCACACTTCTAATGCCCAATAGTGATGTGACTGCTGCCTATCATATTGGACAATGTGTTTTAGAATATTTTCATTACTGCAGAAAGTTCTGTTGGACGGAGATGCCCAGCCCTTACTGACAGGAACATCTTCCCTTCCTGATACCCAGAACATACACACACCCCCTCCAGAGTGCTGACCTGAGCAAGCTGGCCTTCGGCATTTGTGTCTCTGTCTTGACCATGTCACAAAACACTTCACCACATCAGACAGCACCTCCAGCAGCATGTGTCCAATCCGAGCAGCCTGCACTAGGTATTTCAACCGAGGAGATGTGGTAGAGACTCTAGAAGGTAACCCAGAGATTCTGACTGCAGGATGCAGCCGCTCCTAGGGGTAGAGAAACGGAAGGTAACATAAGTTTGGCTTACCAGAAACTTGGAACTCCAAGTCTCCATAGAGTCGTTGCTCAGTCTGAGCAACCCCACCACCTAACTTAACTGCTCCTGCTACTTCGGAGGGATGTGGTGAAGATCTAGAAGTTCTTAAAGTGGTTGAAGACTGGAATCAACTGACACTATTAGATCAACAGGGGTAGGACCAGCAGGCAAAGATTAAGAAGTAAGTCTCGTTTCCCCACCAGCTGTCCTCTAGTAGAATTTATTGGCAAAACCTAAATGGCATGTAGCAATGGGGGCGAGAAAATGCAGCCTGCGGGGTCCCAACCCCAGCATCACAGAGCTCCACTGGACAGAGGGTGGAGAGGTGCAGCTGCATCGGAGCTGCGGGACCGTAGGTAAAGAACCAACACGCCAGTTCCTCTCCAAGGCTCCTTTTTATCCAAGATGTTAATCCCTAACGCCCTAAATATTCAGGGATAGATTTGAAAACTATTTCTGGGACCTCAAGAGTAAATGCGCTAGTTCTGGTTGAAATTTTGTTGCTCTTTTCTGTCAAATGAGACATTTTTATGATGCTACTTAATGCTTTATTGTTAAAATTAGCAGTGGAGAACATATATATAATATGAACCCATGCCTATCCACACATTTTTTGCACACATGCCATATAATAATCTTCCAGGTAGTATGTATGTAAAACAAAATGTATGTCATGACACAAAAACAATAATCTACCCAGATTCATCTGTCTACCCAGAAGTAGACACAGCACTTTTTGTTGATGCCTCTGGACAACTTTCTATGCATGTGTGCATGTCCACACGCACACACAACTGCGAGCGATTTTCATAAAACAAAAATATAATCAGTACATATTTTAAGAAGTATATCAGTCTACCTGTCTTACTACAGTATTTGATTATAAGAAAAGTGTACTTTAATTTATTTGTGAACATGCAGTGTAGGCTGCTGGCTATGTCTACGTGTAGACTGTATACTTTCATCTTTCTGCTTAATTTCTAGATGTATAGTTTCTGAACTGCTGAGTATACAGATTTAAAATTTTGAGTTAAATTGTCAAACTTACCAAAACGATGCCAGTTTACGTTGCCACCACTAGTGCACGACATGTTCTTCACAAGTTCAACAACACAGAATATTGTCAGTCTTTTAAGTTTTTCAGGAACGGCCAAAAGTTTATTGTATTATTTTCATTTTTAGTGAAAGAGAATATACTTCAAAATGATAATGGCTGTTTCTATTTATTGTATAACTGCCTTCTCATGTCCTTTCCACTTCTTCTTGTGGGAGTGCATGTCTATAAATTTGCTATTGTCCATGTTAGGAATCACTGATCTTTTATTACACACATTCCAAGTATTTTATTCTTCTGTCATTTTATTGTTTATAATATTGTTTTATGACTTTTAGATTTTAATCAGATCTATTGACCTGCTTTATAGTATCTGCCTTTGGTAACATGTTTAGAAAGAATTTTCCCTGTCCAAAATTACAAAAATACCCATGTTTTCTTCTGATATTTTTATGTCAGTCTATAATGCAATTGAAAATTATATTAAGTGATTTAAGATTCACAAAATTTCTGCCAAGATTATCTAGTTTGGCCTCAGGACCTCTCCACACTCAAAAATTATTGAGGGCCTAAAGGAGCTTTTGTTTGGGCCAGTTATAGCTATTCCTATTTGAAACTGTAAAAATATATTAATTTTAAAATGATAAAATATCAATATAACATTTATGTTAACAAAACTGATACATTTTAAGTTTAAAATAGCAAAATTTTCTGCCTGGTCCTTATTTTAAAAGCTGGCATTCTTTTTTTTTTTTTAATAGAGTTTATTTTTATTTTTTTATAACTTTTTTATTGATTATGCCATTACAGTTCTCCCATTGCCCCCTTCATTCCCCTCCACCCTGCACACCCCCTCCCACCCACACTCCCCCTCTTTAGTTCTTGTCCATGTATCATAAGTTCTTTAGCTTCTACATTTCCCACACTACTCTTGCCCTCTCCCTGTCTATTTTCTCCCCACCGTCTATGCTA
>PVKM010004158.1:0-41448 GCA_004027735.1 Carollia perspicillata
TTGCTCCCTGTTTGAGTCCACTTCAGGTCCTTTCACAGTTCCAAGTTTTTTTCTCGCTTGTGGGTATTAAAAAAAAATGGCAAGAGAAGTAAGAAAGGAGAGGTGAAATTCGAAATAAAGTGTGCAGTACTAAATCAAGAAAGAAGCGAAGAGAGGAAAAATCAATTGGAGACTAAAACAGTAGTGAAAATTTTAAAAATAAAAATAACAAAAAGATTACTTTAAAAAAAACAGCATTAAACACACACACACACACACACACACACACACACACACACACACACAAACACCTCTTGGTTTCAAACTGGCCAAACTGGTTTTTCTGGTCTTGCTGGCTACAGAAGGCTGGGGAGTGATTGGTGTGGAGATTCTCCCCTCCTGATGTTTACTAGGCCTTTGTTGCAAGCACTGTCCCAGCAGCTATTCTGACTCCTTTCCCCAATATCTTAGATGTGGGAGTCTTGGTTTTCTTCAGAGCACTTTTCCCCGGTGTTTATCACTGGACGCTGGGGTGTAGGGACGCCCACTGGGCTAGGCTGCCTCCATCCAGCAAATCTGGGCCCAAACGCTTCCCTTCCCAGTGATTTTGGGCCCAAACGCTTGCCTTTCCAGTGTTACAGGGATGGAGTCACTGTGCCCTCCCTTTAACCCTGGGGTCTCTGCCTGGCTGGGCTAGGAGTCAGCTTTGGGGTTGTCACAGCAGATTTCCCAGCCCCTCTGTTTGATAAATTCCTCCTACTCAAGCCTGGCGCCCTGTGTAGCCCAATTCTCCAGGCAGCCCGGTGACTATCGGGGTCAGTGTGTGTTACAGCCTGACTCTCAGCCCTCCCAAGCTGGCACCCACAGACTGCGATAGTAATTACAGCCCTGTGCATTTCGCCTCTTCCTCCTTATTCCCCTCTCTGCACGACCAGAGCTCTGCTGGTGTTGGTCCAACCCTGGTCTGTCAGGAAGGGAGGGAGCAGGTGACCCAGCTCTCTCCCAAGGATTTTGGCAGGCCCTCTGCTTTCAAGCAGTCTGTGGTAGACCGAGCGCCCGCTCTGGGCACTGGGCCTGGGGCTACAAATGCACCCTGGTCCCAGCGCTGGTCCTTGGGCCCTTACTGTCCTGAAATCTCCTTCTTACCATCTGGTTTCTGGTTTTTCAGTGTCCGCTACAGCTTTGTGGACTCTTATTTTCAAATACGCTGCAGTACTGTTGTCTGTCTGGTTTAGTCCTTAATGGATTAGCCAGTTTTTCCTCCTGTGTGAAGGGGGAAGTGAAATCCGCTCCCTCCTACTCCCTCCCCATCTTCCAATCCCTGATTTAGATTTTTAAGAGCTCTCCCTGGTTACCACGTAGAAAGGGTTTAGGAACTGGCATGCAGTTAGGGAGGTCAATGTGGTATCTGTCTACTTTGTTTTTTTTTTTTTTTTAATTTTATCTTAATTGTTGTTCAAGTAGAGTTTTCTGTCTTTTACTCTCATCCCAGCCAGTTTTTTTAAAGTGCTATTTTCACCCTGGCAGGTATGGCACAGTTGGGTGGGCATTGTTCCACAAAGCAAAAGGTCGCCAGTTTAACTTCCCATTAGGGCACATGCCTGAGTTATGAGTTCAGTCCCAGGTCGGAGATCTACAAGAGGCAACAGATAGATGTTTCTCTTTCATGTCAGTGTTTCTCTCCCTCTCTCTGTCCTTCTCTCTCTCTCCCCCCTCTCTAAAAATAAATGAATAAAATCTTTTTTAAAAAAGTATTTTAATTGACTTTATCATTTCCTTGAATTGTGTAAGTCCTGCTGGTGGTGCTGCGAGGACGGGGTATATAAAGTCTGTACAATTTAATCCTGAACCAAACCTCAGCATTACCTGTCGAGTCCCAGTGACAAAGCCTTGCTTGTCACCACTCTCTTATGACATATCTTTTCTGCCCAAGACTCTCTGCCTCCTAAAATGCCTTAATTAGAGCCCAATTGGAGTTGACCTCTAGAAAGCTTCTGTGCTTTTTGTGTGTGGTCTCCTTTCCTATGGAGAGCTCTACTCTTTGGCAGGTTCATAACACCCTCCTGGACAGCTTCTTGGGTCCAAATTTCTTATCTTTATTAGGGTCTGTGCTGTATTGTCTCCTGAGGTACCTACCCACCTGCCTGTTCTTAAGGATCTACCTCATGCTCAAATTTTGACAGTGCTTTCCTGGAGGATCCAGCCAGTCATATTGTCGCCCCAAACAGCTAGAGGACTCACAAAAGCCAGAGACAACCATGTGGATGGACCTGGCCTTCATAAAGTGGAATGCTTCCCTTCTCTTACACTAATTAGTCAATGATGGGATCTGTATGAAGGGGAAGAGTGCTGAGAGAATCCTTTCAGAAAATGATCAGAAAAAGAAATCAAGAAGGGGTGGGTTTGTTTTCTAAATGGTAAGGCTTCTCTTTTATTTGGAGTCACCTGGGAGCTGGAAAAGATGCCAGTCCCATGGGACAAGGTGGGCAAGTGAGCTAATAATCAAGTCTTTTGACCATGGGTTCAAATGGATGTGGTACAACTACCTTAGATCACATGCCAAATTCACTGTTTTTCTTAAAATTTGCCCTATACTCCTTTCCATAAAGGTTGCTTTCCGGTTTTTTATTTATTTGTTTATAAAAGGAAGTTTGAAAATCAAAATATGGTTTAATGTTAAGGGAGTCACTTAAAATATTTGAGTCCTATACAAACACCATATTCTAAGGTCATGGCCCAAGCTGCAAACAATTTTCAAGAAAGAAGAGTACTTAGCAATTACGTTGAACCTGACGTAAGAGGATTTCCAAGGTTGAGACTGTGTGGATCCTAGAGGGGAGAGGAAGAAGAAACATTTCATTAAGAATTCCCTATACCAACTTGCACCACGCACCAGAATAAACTCAAAATGGATAAGAGACTTAAATATAAGCTATGACACCATAAAAGTCATACAGGAAAACATAGGCCTGAAAATTTCAGATATCCTGCATAGCAATATTTTTGCCAATATATGTCCTTGAGCAAGGGAAATAAAGGAAAAAAATAAACAAATGGGACTACATAAAACTATAAAGCTTCTGAACAGCTAAAGAAACCATCATCAGCCCTGGCTGCTATGGCTCAGTAGATTGAGCGCCAGCCTGTGAACCAAAGGATTGCTGGTTTGATTCACAGGGCACATGCCTGGGTTGCTGGCCATGTCCCCAGTAGGGGGTGCACAAGAGGCAACTACACATTGATGTTTCTCTCTTTCTCCCCCCCTTCCCCTCTCTCTAAAAATAAATAAATAAAATATTTTAATTTTTTTTAAAAAAAGAAACCATCAACAAAATGAAAAGGTAACCAACCATATGGAAAACATAATTGCCAATGATACCTCAGACAAGGGTTTGATCTCAACAATAGATAACTCACATGACTCCACACCAAGAATACAGACAACCCAATTAAAAAATGGTCAAAGGACCTGAACAGACACTTCTCCAAGGAGGACATACAAAGGGCCTATAGAGACCCCAAAAAATGCTCAACATCACTAGCCATCAGAGATATGCAAATTGAAACCACAATGAGATACCACTTCACACTGGTCAGAGTGGCCATCATAAACACATCAACAAACAAGTGCTGTTTAGGCTGTGGAAAAAAGGGAAACCTAGTACACTGTTGGTGGGAATGCAGACTGGTGCAGCCACTGTGGAAAATAGTATAGAATGTCCTCAGAAAACTAAAAATGGAACTGCCTTTCAATCCAGCAATCCCACTGCTGGAATTATACCCTAAGAAACCTGAAACTCAGATTCAAAAGAACTTATGCACTCGAATGTTCATAGCAGCACAATTTACAAAATTCAAGTATTGGAAGCACCCTAAGTACCCATCAATAAATGAATGGATCAAAAATGTGGTACATTTACACAATGGAATACTATGCAGCAGAAAGAAAGAAGGAGCTCCTACCCTTTATGACAGCATGGATGGAACTGGAGAATATTACTAAATGAAATAAGCCAGGCAGTGAAAGAGAAATGCCATATGATCTCACATGTAAGTGGAACCTAATCAATAAAAGAAACAAGCAAGCAAAATATAACCAGAGACATGGATATAAAGAACAATCTGACAGTAACCAGAGGGGATGGAGGAGGGGGATAATGGTGGAAAGAAAGGGAAGGGACTAGACAAAGAACATGTATGAATGACCCACAGACATGGATAACAGTGTGGGAATTGACTGTGGGAGCAGGGGCTGGGCTGGGCAGAGGAAGAAAAAGGGGGAGAAATTGGGACAATTGTAATAGAATAACATTTGAATAATTTAATTTAAAAGTAAAGAATTTCCTACTCAATATAGCTCTCATTTAGAGCTCAACATTGAAATACAACTTCAACAATAACCACTGTGTAAAGAAGTCGTTATTATTCTCCCCATTTAGGAGATAAATAAAAAAGTTTCAGAGATTTAGAGTGAACTGCCCAAGGTCATACCACTAGTAAATGCCACAGCCAGGATTTGAGCTAGTGCCTATCAGACAGTAGAGTTTCAGCTCATGTATATTGTTTGGGGAAGGAATAAAATTAATGAAAAATCTTTCTGATGATTAAATTCAATAGCATGTTTTGCTTGTATGTGTGTTTCTGACATTTTATAACAGAATTTCTCAAGCATGCAAAAAATTTGAAAGAATTTTACATGGAATACTCATATACCCATCATTTAGATTCTATCATTAACATTTTAGTATACTTTCTTTACTATATATCTATTAATTTATTGATTCCCCTTTACCTACCCATCAATCGCTATAATTTCTGATACACTTCAAAGGAAATTAAGAACATTAGCATAGATCCCTAAAATATTTCAAAATATATATCCTTTATGTTTGTTTATCATTCTTCCTTTTTCTTTCAAGATAAAATTTACAGACAATGAAATGTATAAATCTTAACTATATCATTGGGTGAATCTTGAAAAACCCTGCACCTGTGTATCCCAAACTTCTACCAGTATATAAAACATTATCATCAACCCAGAAATTCACCTCATGTGTAGGCATACCTCAGAGATATTGCAGATTTGGTTCCAGGCCACCACAATAAAGCAAGTCTTGAGATAAAGCCAATTGTAGTCTTTTTGCTGGTGGAGGTAACATCTGTGAAGTGCAATAAAATGAGATATGCCTGTATTTTTTTTTAGTTTGAAATGTTTTACTTGCTTTTAAAAATGTAATGACAAATGTTATATTAATAGATTTAAATCAAAGAAGAGTCCTTTTTACTTTATTCTTATTGTTGAAACTATTAAGATGTCCCCATTTTCCAACCTCTTTGCCCACTTCCACCTGCCCTCAGGCCATCACCATACTGTTGTCTGTGTCTGTGGATCATGCATATATGTTCTTTGGCTAATCCATTCACCTTCTTTCATCCAATCTCCCCTCTCCCCACTTCCATCTGATAGCTTTCAGTCTGTTCTATGCATGTTGTTTTTAACTGTGTTGTACAGCTTACCTAACTGAACAAGCAGCTTCGTTGGCAGCCAGAAGTAATGGTTCTAATTGTGAGGCTGTGCTAAGATCACTTTTACTTCATTGACTGATGCTCTTGGAGAGAACCAGGTGGCATTTAACAAGATTTGATCCTTGGGTCTCTTTACTTTGAAAAATTTCAACTGCAAGCATTTCTTCTTTCAAGCAAACATTTGTGAAAGGTTGCCCATTGATTATAGCAATTAACTTTATCAGTTTAAACAGAGGTGAAAACATTGAATAATTTGTTTGATTTTATTGTAATTTAATGTCAGTAATGTACAAGGATTAGCATGAATGGCTACTCTTTACAGCAGGGACTCTTTCATCTGTGCTTGTTAAAAAGTAAAAATAATGCTGCCAAACAGAAAATGTTCCCAGGTTGGTCCTCAAAGTGCACTCTAGTCAGTTAATTGAAGCTCAGATCAGGGCTAAGAGCTGAAATATATACTGAACACTCGAGGGAGTGTGTGTGCCTGAGTAGGATTTAATTGAAAAACCCAAAGGCCTTTGGCCTACTTGAAAAATGCCTATTAGAGCAGATAAGCTGAGTTATCTTCTTAAAACCCAGGCTTGGTGTAACTTGGCATGTAGTATGAGTTAAGCTATTCCATGATCTGAACATTGTGACAGATATTGTAGACTGAATTGGCAGAGATATTGATGGGCCTACCCCACATGCCTATAGGCTTGGCCCTGTTGGTTAATGGTACTTTTGCTGGTTGGCAATGCATACATCACCACTAGGACTTCTAATCCAGGGATATCCACAATTGAGAGTTTATCAAAAGCACAGTTTGCTGGGGACTTCTCCCAGAATTTCTAATTCTGTAGACCTAGAGTAGATCCAGAAAATTTGCATTTCTAGTAAGCTTCGGGGAGATGCTGCTGGTGGTGGTTCAGAGACCACACTTTGAAAAATACTGCTTGAATGAATGGATGAATGAATAAGATCCCTTGTGCAAGAGCACATTTTTCCCCTCTGTAACCTTATGGCATTATTTATAGCTGAGTAGGAGTGAGCACACCCCATTTAGGATGTATTTGCTCCTGCTAAGTTTTAGAATGAGGGGAATACTAGGGAAGACATACACACTAGTCCCCTCTTATCTGCGGGTGGATACGTCCCAAGATCCCCAGTGAACGCCTGAAACTGTGTATAGTACCAAACCTTAGACATACTATTTTTTCTATACATACAGAGCTATGGTAAAGTTTAATTTATAAATTAGGCACAGTAACAAATTAACAATAATAACTACTAATAAAATAGAACAATAAAATACACTGTAATAACAGTTATATGAATGTGGTCTTTCAAAATGTCTTGCACTGTACTCACCCTTCTTATGATGATGTAAGATGATACATTGCCTATGTGAGGAGATGAAGTGAGGTGAATGACATAGGTACTGTTAGGCTACTCTCACAGTCTGGGGCCATATTAAGTAAAGTAAGGGTTACTTGAACACAAGCACTGTCATGCAGAATAGTCCACCTTATAACTGAGATGGCTATTAAGTGACTAATGGGCATGGAACATACATAGTATAAATATGCTGGACAAAAGGATGAGTCATATCCTGGGTGGGATGGAGCAGGATGTAGAGAGAGTTTATTAAGCTACTCAGAACAGTGCACAATTTAAAATTTATGAATTGTTCATTTCAGGAATTTTCCAGTTAATATTTTTGGACTGTAGTTGATCATGAGTAACCAAAACTGCAGAAAGCAAAACCATGGATAAGGGAGGACTACTATACACTTCCTCTTATTTCAACTTGCACAGCAGGAAATTTTAGTTTTTACAGGGCTTACTATGGCCCTGATTTTTTCACAGTCCTAACTGATCTTGCTGCAGGAAAGATCCCAGGAAAGATCCCAGTCCCCAAACCACATGATACAGTTTTAATAAACTCTCTCCTGTGCTGGGACCCTTAGAAAGAGATATGTGGCTATGGAGAACATACATCCCAGATTTCCTGAGATAGCTCTGATTTCACATATTCTATCCTCTCATCCCCATAAATATAATTGTTAAACTATGTCCTGCTTTTGGGTTCAGAAAATATTGTTCCCATATGTATGGCTTAGGGGCCTCAGGGAGCCAAAAACAAGTCTTCACTTTCTTTCTTGAGATTCAGGGGGCCAGGGCAAAAGCTTGGCTCACAGAAAGGGCAACAGAGTTGGGATAAATCCAAACATTTGAGATTGGCACCAAGCAGCTTGTTGTTCCTTTCTTGTTTTTTTTTTAAGTGTGTCTCAGTGAAGTGATTCCTGTTACAGATTCTTGAATGTTACAAATACGAACTCCTGAGTGCTGAGGGACTGAATTGGACGTCTGGCTGCCTCTCTTTCTTCCTTCACCCCTCCCCCAGCTCTGGAAGGACCACACAGAAATAGCCGAGACAGAAGAGCCACTCCAAAGAAGGAAATTCCACAACCTTCACTGACCCACCATTCAGTCCAATATTTACCTACTTTCTCTGGCAGGAAGTTCTTCCTTCTTGCTAACACCAGTCCCTCTCATTGCAGTTTTCGTTCTTTTCCCTTGCTCTGCTTTTAATCAAAATTGAGAACAGCTGGTTCTCACCCTCTGTGTTTTTTATGTGCTTAAAATTCATATTAAATCATCCTTCCTGGGTCTAGGTTTAACCATCCTTGGAGCTCCTTTATCGTTCATGCAAGCATCCGACTTGCCAGCCATTTAATTGTCTTTGCCATAGGGAAGTAACTTAGGCACTTTGGGCCAACAGTGCAGCAAAACTTAAAGCTTTACAACTTGTGCTAATGGGCATGCTAAATGTTTAGTGGAGACTATTTTTGAGCACGCAATTGTGAACAATTTAAAGTGGACTGTACATGGAACCCATTTCCTCTCCCGGCTCCCCAACAGGGCCTCCCCTTAGCAGCTGAAATGAGTTAGTGGCAATCAGCATAGAGTAGGAATCCTGTGGTTTCTTCCCTTCCCTCCTGCTGGTTCTATGGCAGCTAGTCTCTTAAAATAAGCTTTCTCCTTCATATGGCCAGTAACTGTGTCTTTGGAATCACTTGGGCATGGGGTCTAGGAATCGCCTCAGCCAAAATGAAGGAGGTTCCAGTGTTGAAACTCCATGTGAGGTTTAGGAGAAGGTGGGAAGACAGGTTTGAACAGGAATTCATGAGAGAGTGGACTCACAATGTTTACTATCTGCAAGATTGCACCTCAAAGACAGACATGTTCGTTTGTTTTTTTGCAAGCTGCAGAGGTCTTGTCTGGCCTTTGTGCACCTGGCCCTTATCTACTGTACCAACTCTGTGAGAGTGATGCCAACAATCTGTGGCAGAATCCCAGTCTCAGCCAGTTTTGTTCCTAAAGAGAAAACCCCATTGCCATATAATAGGATTTTGTGTCAGGTGGGTTACCTGTCTTTTGTGTAGTGGAGGAGGGCTATTATCTTTGGTCACACTGCAGGGTGGGTCTAGGACTCATGCCCATCAGGGTAAAATAGATCTAGCAGATAGCACTGCAGAGGAAAGGAATAGAGTAAACTGATATTTGTCTTCTCATCATCACACTGTTGGCTCCTCCTTTGTAATCAAACCTTAAAAGCACTTCTCTTCATAAATGCTAGCCAGGCAGTTTGTCTCAGCAAAGCTACAAGGGCAGTTAATGTACTGAACCATAAAGAAGGATCAGAAAATGACAGAGAAGAAAAAACCAGCATTTGTATGAGGGTGTCATTGAAGGCTTCATCACAGATACACTTAAGATGTAGACAGGAACAGAAATTGTCTTGGGATGGGGGTGGGGAGAGCAGTTTGAATGAATCATTAGCTCCCTTGGCGCTGAGCCAAGGCAAATTGCCAGAGAACCATTAAACTCTGTGTAATTCCATATAATTCACAGCAGCCACAGGTAATCTGAATCAGACCTGACAAAACTTCCCTATCACTTATTGTTCATTAGTGCTGAATGCATGCTACATATATTTAAACTTGTTTTAGTTATATCATGGTGGCCATATTTTCCAACCCTCCCCCAATCAGGAAACCTGGCTCAACAAAATATTTGTTTTCTTACTTGTGAATTTGTTTATATGAAAAGCCTCAGAAAGTATAAACACTAAATCTCACTTAAACACCAAACAAATGTCCTTTAAGGAAAAAAGCTATAGTTACATGAGATTGGGTCAGGGTAAACTCTCATTCAGACAGTGGTGAGAGCACCCCCTGCCACCGCCACACACACCTTTTCAGAGGTCTGAGGGAATTGGTTAACTAAGCACTAAATCAAATTAGAATCTGGTTTATGCTCTTAAACTTTTCAGGAATGGTAGACTGAAAGAGCCCGTTGTAATGTCTGTACACAGAAAGGTGGAATAGACGTTACTTTGAATTCCCAGATGGTTGGTGCAGTTAAATCTCCCAGCATTCATGGTCTGTTCGTGAGGGCTTGTGTGTGTTTTAAATTAACTTCCTAAGGCTGAGAATGTTAAAAACTAAGTTGAATCATATATGAGTACTAGGTATTGTTGACTGCAACTAAGTTAAACTTAAAGGCTTCATTTCTCCAACCAGATTAAGTCTAACAATCAACTCTGGGCACTCATCACAAACAGGAGATATTTAGCTCAAAGGATAATTATTTTTGGATGATTCTGAGCCAACAATGATTATGTTTTTTTTAAAGTTTGGAGTCTAAAAGTGCCTTTTTAGTCAGAACTCTTTGCATTGCTATCTAAGGATTATGAGTAGTAGCATACTCATGGAAAATACAAACGTGTTATCATATCCTTACAGAAGGAAATATTTTAAACCTCATAGATTCCTAACATCCATGAGCCTCACTTATATTATCAGCAAAATGAAAATAACATTACTTGTCCAGAATCAGACAGATGAGTGGGGTGATATCCTGAGGGCCATTCTAAGTCTAATTTCAACCAGTATTGATGTGCTCAATACAAACATTTGTTTTCCTAATTGCCAGTTATAGAGCTATAAAAAGACACACTATTTGACTTTTTCCCATTGTAATGTAAGTATCCTGACAGAAAGTAAACATGTGTAAAAAATAAGTGAGATAACACACAATGATAAAGTCTATGAATAAAATAATGTGATGGAAAATGAGTGTTGGGGGTTGGGGAAAGAGAATGAATCTACTTTATATTGGTGGTCAGGGAAGGCCTCTCTGAGGAGGTAACATTTGACCTGATGCCTAAATGATGGAAGGTGCTATATAAGGATCTAGAAGAAAAAGAATGTTCTCAACAGAGTGCAAAGGTTCTGAGATGGGGGTGGGCTTGACCTCTCTGAAGAACAGGAAGTTCAGTATGACTACAGTGTGTGTAAGAAATGAGGTAAAAAAGGCAGACTTGACCTCATTGGCCAAGTCTGGCCTCATCTGACAGATGTGGCCAGATTGTGTAGGGCTTCTAATCTGCTGTTTACATGGTAAGAATCATTCCTTAGTCTCCCTATCTGATTTAATTCATTAACATAAGTGCCAGATGTTAATGATAGGGTGCTTGATGTTTGCCCATAAGAAACCCAGGAAAAGGCATTAGTACGGGGTAGAGGAGAGGGGAAGGCTAAAGCAGAGAAAACAACCTCAAATGCCTGGGAGAGAGAGAGAGGTGGGAATGGAATAGTGTGTACCCAGGAGAGGTGCTTAGGGAGGGCTGGAGGAAGTTTGGAGGGAGGAGGAAAAGTGCCAGAGTGACCCTGATTACGAGGAACACCCTCAGTGCCAAGGTTTGTGGAGTCCACTGTTAGAAGGAATTAACCATTATACGAAAAAGGGGAGGGCTCAGCCCTCGTGTTTAAAATTAGAGAAGTAGGCTGAGCAGGGACTGGAACTAAAAACCTGGTTTTTTTTTTTTTTTTTTTTTTCATCCAGCCTTAATCTGAAAAGCAAGCCTGCTACCAGGACAAAAACTTTCACACTGCTTTATCCTTTATGATTCCACAAATGTTGAACTCAGATGCCCATCATTTCCTCCTTCATTTTCTTCTGAAACAAATCCTCGAATTGCAATCCATACACTCTGATGCAAGAGTCCCTACTTAACAATTGAGTACACTTTCATTTTCTTACTTTTTCAATTGTGGAAATTCAGTTTTTCTTTAATTTGACACATTTTGCTGAGATGGTATGCCACTTTTCAGTCATCATGTGAATAGGAGAGTAGCTTGGACCACAACAGTGTGATGGCTTACCTATTCCCAGCTTTGTAGCACTCGTGAAAGCAGCAGTGACTGTGCTAATTTAATATAAAATTGGATCCATCCTAGGGTCGGTAAAGAATATTATTATTATTGCCTTTGTGACATATAAATATACCTTAGTAGGCTATTTCTGTGGAAGCATTGATAACCATTATGCAGAAGGATGAGAAGAAATTAAATTTTTCTTTACACCCTTTTTATATAACACTGTTCAGAAGGCTAAGTGAAAAGCAAAGATTAAAATCAGTACTGAAGAAAGTAGGCCTGGACAGAGGAAAACAATGTTCCGAGAACAGAATGCAGGGGCTGAGCTGTGGAAAAGAGAAAGCCAGCTCCCTCTCCCTTCATCCTTATCCTATAGAGGGCATATGGATGCTTAGTAAGCTATACAAGTAATTTCCAGACAGTAGAACGGGCAGCCTATTGGTTTCCAGAGGCAGCTTTTTCTCCCTTCCCTAAAGGGTATTAGTCCTTTGGTCTTTTCCCAGTCAGAAATGACTAATGTTGGGTATGTGCACTCCTTAGAAACTGTCTTTGGCTTTTTGCATAATAAGTTATAAATAAACGGCTTTAGGGAACCAGCAAGGAGTTACTGAGTGAAACTGGCTTTGAGATGGTTCAGATTCCAGATAGTTAATCACGTCCTCTTAGGCTGAAAGGTTGTATCTAACTCATTCACATTCAGCTAGAAAGTTAAAAAGACAATTTTAATGAACTGGAAGAAGAGTTTTAACATCAATATTGGGTTGATAGTGGAGAAATAAATATTGTATTAACCTAAGTAGAATTATTTCCATCTCTCTCTAGTAAACTTGTGCAATTTAACACCCATTTTGTTTTAACTTGGGCATTTCTTACAAGCATTCATGTACAGTTCAGAAATGTCAATAGGTTATTGTATCCCATTTCCATTATTTTTGTATTAGATGGCATGAGAAAGACTATTGGCCCTAGCTGGCATGGCTCAGTGAATTGAGCACTGGCCTGTGAAACCAAAGGGTCGCCAGTTCGATTCCCAGTCAGGGCACATGCCTGGGTTGCAGGCCAGGTCCCCAGTCGGGGGCACACAAGAGGCAACCACACATTGATGTTTCTCTCCCTCTCTTTCTCCCTCCCTTCCCTTCTGTCTAAAAATAAAATAAATAAAGTCTTTTTTTAAAAAAAAGACTGTCAGAGTTTTCTTTCATCCAGGCTTACCCACTAGATTTTCACACCATGCTTTCTCTTTTTAAGTATATTTAATTGATTATGCTAATATAGTCTTCCCAATTTTTCCCCCTTTATCCTCCCTCCATCCTGCATCCCCCAACCCTCAAGCATTCCCCCCTTAGTTCATGTCCATGGGTTGTAAGTATATGTTATTTGAGTCCTCTGTTTCCTATACAATTCTTAACCTCTCCCCATCTATTTTATGCCTACCAATTATGCTTATTCCCTGTACCTTCCCCCCCACTCCTCCCCTTTCCTCTCTCCCCTAAAACCCCTCCATGTGGTGTCCATTTCTCTGTTTCTGTTCCTGTTCTAGTTTGCTTAGTTTTTGTTCTCATTGTTTTTCTTTTTCTTTTTTTTAGATTCAGTTGTTGATAGTTGTGAGTTTGTTGTCATTTTATTGTTCATAGTTTTTGATCTTCTTTAATTTATTAGATAAGTCCCTCTAACATTTCATATAATAAAGGCTTGGTGGTGATGAACTCCTTTAACTTGCCTTTATCTGGGAAGCACTTTATCTGCCCTTCCATTCTAAATGAAAGCTTTGCTGGATAGAGTCATCTCAGATGTAGGTCCTTGACTTTCATGACTTCAAATACTTCTTTCCTGTAAGTATTGGTTGTGACCCTTCTTGCCTGTAAGGTTTCTTTTGAGAAATCAACTGACAGTCTGATGGGAACTCCTTTGTAGGTAACTGTCTCCTTTTCTCTTGCTGCTTTTAAGATTCTCTCCTTATCTTTAATCTTGGATAAATTAATGATGATGTGCCTGATGTGTTCCTTTTTAGGTCCAACTTCTTTGGGACTCTCTGAGCTTCCTGGACTTCCTGGAAGTCTATTTCTTTCACCAGATTGGGGAAATTTTCCTTTATTATTTGTTCAAATAAGTTTTCAATTTCTTGCTCTTGTTCTTCTCCTTCTGGCACAGTGGTGCCAGATAATTTGGATATTGGAACGTTTAAAGTTGTCCAGAGGTTCGTAAGCCTCTCTTCATTCTTTTGAATTCTTGTTTCTTCATTATGTCCTCGTTGGATGTTTATTTTTCCTTTTGTTCCAAATCATTGATTTGAGTCCTGGTTTCCTTCCTGTCACTGGTGGTTCCCTGAATATTTTGCTTTATTTCACTTCTGTATCTTTCATTTACTCTTTCATTTTGTGACCAAGCTCAATCAGTTCTGTGAGTATTTTGATTACCAGGGTTTTGAACTCTACATCAGATAGGTTGGCTATCTCCTCAATGCTTAGCTCTCTTTCTGAAGTTTTGTTCTGTTCTTTCATTTGGACCATATTTCTTTGTCTCCACACACTGATTAAGTTGTAAGGGGATAGGACCTTAGGTATTCACCAGGGTAGGGCAACCATCTTTGCTGTGCTGTGGTACTGCCTGTGGGGGAGGGGCCAGAGAGGGAACAATGCAGTTCACTTGCTCCTCTATAGCCCACTTTTGAACGAGCCCCCATGTGAGACTTGGAGTTTCTCCCACTGTGGTGACCCCCGCAATAGTCCACAGTCAGCTCTGAGTCTGTTTCTTGTTCAGCTGGCGCCGCCCACACATTCCACTGCCTGGACCTGGGACCTCTCAGCCAGCCCCGCCCACACGGTCAGCTGCCTTGCCTTGGGTTCTCTTAGCCAGCCCCAGCCTCACAGCGCCGTCTGCTCCGCCACCTCACCACCTCGCGGAGGGTCCTTTCAGCCAGCCATGTGGGCACTGTCTGTCGCCTGGCCCTGGGTTCTCTCAGCCAGCCCCGGACCTCAAAAAGTGATCTGATCTACCACCTCACTGCAGGACTTCTCAGCCAGCCCCACCCCTGGTCCACCGCCTCGCTGCCGGTCTTCTCTGCCTACCCAGCTGCCTGGCTCCTTCCTACTGGTCTGGTTGAATGTTTCTTTAATTCCTTCATTGTCAGAGTTCCATGCAGTTTGATATTCTGGCACTTCTGGTTGTTTATTGTTTTTTAGATTAGTTGTTACCCTCCTTTTTGGTTGTATGAGGAAGTGAAAGATTTCTACCTATGCCTCCATCTTGGCCGGAACTCACACCATGCTTTTTTAATGCTGGGGAACATCATGGACTTTCTGGTTTGTTTTAGGCTTTTAAAAATATATAACTCAATTTTATTAAAATAGACATTTAATGGACATAAGTAAAAAGACTGGGGGAAGAAACCACTAAAATACTATTAATGCCTATTGTATATGATTGGGAGAATATGATTTAAATTCTGGTGGGGTTTTTTTTTTTTTTGCTTTCTTTATTTCCAAAATTATCTACCTGGCTAACATATTACTTTGTGTAACTTCCTTTTAAATAACGTCCATTAGTTTACTTTAATAAAGTCTAATATAAAGAAAAGAGCAAAAAGACACCTACTATCTTATCACCCAATAAATTGTTTTGGCATTTTTAAAAAAGATTTTATTTATTTATTTTTAGAGAGAGGGGAAGGGAGGGAGAAAGAGTGGGACAGAGACCTCAATGTGTGGTTGCCTCTTGTGCGCCCCCTACTGGGGACCTTGCCCACAACCCAGGCATATGGCCTGACTGGGAATCAAATCAGTGACCCTTTGGTTTGCAGGTTAGCACTCAATCCACTGAGCCACACCAGCAGGGCATCTTTTGGCATTTTTTAAAATAGTAACATATAAACATTGAGGGCTCAGAGAAGTACAAAATTAATAGTGGAAATTCCCATTTGCTTATACCTTCCATCCATTCTTCCCTGAAGGTAAACACACTTAATAGTTTCCTTCAAGGGGTAAAAAGAAACCAATATCCATCTGTGCAAACAGATCCATCTCATTCTTTTAATTTTTAACCCTGATATAAGGAAGCTAATATTATGGTTGTATATAGTGAACTCTGTTGCTGTCACTTGCTTCTAGAAATCAAAGAGTGAAGTCATTAGTATGCTACTGTATCCTTTCCTCCAGTTTCTTCTACTCCAGTTCTTCCTGAACTCTCTCTCTACCACATCAGCTTTGCAAGGTTCTTTGCTCACTTGGTTCACTCAGATTGATAGCTTATTAGACAGCCAAGAAGCACAGGTAATCCGATAGGAGGCAGTAATGATGCCAGAAGAAGGGATAGTTGCCTGTGTGACAATGGCCTGAATGGAAGTTCTGCTTCTCTGACTGTCTATGAGGAACTCTTGGGACCATGAGAAAGATGGCATATCTAGTATAGACAAGAGGAGCAGAAAATAGCTCCAAGATTGGATGAGAAATTGATTCTATTTTTATGATATGTAAAGATAGAAATTGGTTGGTGATTTTCTTTTAAGTTTCAGTCTTGTCAGTTGGCAGGTTTGTTTTTATTTTCATGTCCTATTGAAATTATCCACCTTATTGGGAGGAGCGGGGCAGACAAATAGTGTTTCAAAGCAGAGAGGGACAATGGAAAAATTCATATTGTAAAGACTTACCTTTTAAGTGAAATGCTTTACCTTGATTAAAGCTTGAGTATGTGAAAATAGTACCTGATGGTTGGTCCCCACCTCAGAAATATAATGTGTATAGTCTAGTATTCTTTATTTTTTTAATTAAGGAATAATTTATATGTAGAATAAAATGTACAAATCTCCATGAATTTTTAGATATGTATATTTTCATTACTCAGGATCCAGATCAGTATGTAAAATATTACCATTACCCATGAAACTTACACTCATATGTCTTCATAATCAGTACACCCTTTCCAGTGGTAACCACTATTCTGAGTTTTCACACCATAGATTGATCAGCTTTGTCTGTTCTTGACCTTCATGTAAAATGGAATCATACAGTATGTATTGTAGGCTGGTCTCTTTCTTTTTCTTTTAAAGATTTCACTTATTTATTTTTAGAGAGAGGGGAGAGGGACAGAAACATCAATATGTGGTTGCCTCTCACATGCCCCCTACTGGGGACCTGGCCTGCAACCCAGGCGTGTGCCCTGACTGGGAATTGAACCAACAACCCTTTGGTTCTAAGGCCAGCACTCAGTCCACTGAGCCACACCAACCAGGACTGGTCTCTTTCAATTAATGCAATATGTCTGAAACTCATCCATTCTGTTGCATTTAACAGTATTTTGTTTTTTATTGCTGTATATTATGCTATTTTGCATATAAGTGTGTTTTGATGGGCATGTGGGTTGTTTCTAGTTTTTGTCTATTATGAATAAAGCTACTATGAGCAATCAAGTGCTTTTGTGGACACACATACTTCTTTCTTTTGGGTATACCAAAGTGTGGAATGTCTGAGTCCAAGAGAAGGTGCACAGATTTCTAAAGTGGTTGTACAGTTTTACACCTCCATCAACAATGTAAATTTCAAGTTGCTCTACATTCTTGCCAATACTTAGTATTTTCAGGCGATTTAATTTTAGGCATTCTGGTAGATGTGTGGTGATATTTTATTGTGACTTCAAATTACATTTCTCTGATGAAAAAAGATACTGAGCACCTTTCATATGCCTATTGGGCATTGGACTCTCTTATTTAGTGAAGTGACTGTTCAAGTCTTTTGCCAATTCCTAATTGGTTGTTTTTTTCTTATTGATTTGTATGAGTTTTTAATATTCTGGATATAAGCTTTTAGTCAGATATATGTTTTGTGAATATTTTTTCCCAGTCTGTGGCTTGCCTTTTCACTTTTTAGTGGCATTTTTGTGAACACATTTTTTTATTGGGTGAACTTTAATATAACACTCTTTCTTTTATAGTTATTGCTTTGTTAATCCTGCCCAAGAAATCTTTGCCCACCTCATGGTCACAAAGATATTCTCCTATTTTTTTTACTCCAAAAGCTTTATGGTTTTAGTCCTGTCATTTAAGGCTGTGATCTGGCCAATTTTTTTAAGTAAAAATTTACATCAGTAAAAATATTTTGAGCATGTGTCTTCAATATACATAATTTTATTTATGAGTGATAGAATTTACTACCACAATATTAAATATTAATAAGGCTTAATTTTTAATTTTTTAGGTAAGCATAAATATAAATGGAAATTTCAATATCTCCTGTTCAGTAGATCACCTTGTGCATAACCTGGGATATATGTACCCTACTGTGGATATTGTTGTTCTAAACCACCAAAGGCTAACATTTTGACAAACACTGATAGTAATAATATCAGCAAAGGACTTCAGTGTAAACAATTGGCTAGAGTCTGCAAAGTGTGAACAGGACCCCAATGAGTATACTGCTGATAATGGAAGAAAGCCTGAGTTTACTATTGCATAGTAATATTTATTTCCCCTTATCTGATTTATGGAGACAGCAGGATGATCTGGCTTGGTAGGAGCAAAGACAAACTGGCGTTTGGTTCCTGATGTAGGATAGTGCTTTTGACTCCCTACCTCTTTCCTCATGACCAAATTCCTAGAGTTGAGTTTGGCTCTTGGCTGACTGAGTTTTTGGCATAGATACTTAGAATCTGACTTGGGCTAATCCCCAGGGATATTTAATGATTTGGAGTTTAGAGGTCCTTTGTTGTGAGGATTAGTAAACTAGGTGATGAATAATCAATTTGGGAGTTTTCTGTAGGGAAAGGGTCATGCTGTGGTACAGAGCATAGTTCTCTCGATCCAAGGTCAGGGGAACCATTGGGCCTGATTTCACAGAACTTTACACTCTAGAACAGCCCTTTGTAGGATTTGGACATCTGCTTCTTAGCTGATAGAAGGAAAGAATATATTCTCTTGTGATGTCTACTTCCTTGATCTGTCTCCATACAGGGATTACTACTTATAACTAGGCCTGCTTACATTTTTTTTTGGTAATTGGTTGTTTTTTAATTCTTTGTTTAAGTAAGAAGTTTCTGTTTTCTGTTTTACCTTTTGGGAAGCTGAGATAAGGTAGGGAAGATGAAATTAGAAACATTAGACTACTATGGAAATTTGAGAGGGATTTTGAAGGGAGAGAGTTGCTATGAGAGACAAGTTAGAGCAGCCAGTATGTCTGCAACCTGGAATCAGACTGTTGAAAGTCAATGCAAAAGATTGCAGAGATTTCAAAGCCTGTATCTCCCTTATCAAGGGCACTCTGATTAATCTCTCCTATCATGATCATATTCTAAGGGATATCAATCACAAAGGCAGATAGGGCAGATCAGAAACAGTCCCAAACTGGTGGTCTACTCAAGATTGCAATCTAAATTTCAGAATAAACATGTACTTTATCATTATTTGATGATTCTACTTCCAAATAGTTCAATTTCTCAAATCCAGCTTATCTCCACCTCTACATTTTCTTTTCATTGACTCCCCAGAGAAGACCAAATTACTGAATGAGTGTCTGCAGTATTACTAAAAACTTAAAAGTCTTTCAGAGAGTACCAAAAAGACATTCAGAGGATATTTTATTTTCTTAAAGCAATGTAGCTACTATATTCTGGGTGATTTTTTCTGTCTATTTGCAAAAATATATATCAATTTAAACAAGTAATCATGTTGTTTGCTTTCTTAGACTAGCTCGTGGAAGTAGGAATACAGGCTGGCAATTTGTCCAGGACCTCCTAGAACTAGCCAAGAAAGTTTTAGTCAATGGCTGATTTTCCAATATATTTACTGTGGCAAACAGAGGTATTCAAACTCATGTCATTGATTTTTAATGCTGCTCTTACACTATTCTTATAAATACTTAATACCAGTTGGTTTTTGTTGCAAGATGCTACTAATTTTGCTGACTGCATTTCCCAAGATAAACCTGATTTAACTTTTTTCCTTCACTTTCTCATATCTTCTAAGTTTATTCAAAAGACCTAAGCAAGTATCTACTAATATCTGACTAAATAAAAGCTACTACAAAGCCAATAAATGCTGTTAAGCCAATTTTTCTTTGCCTTGTCTTTCAAGGGGCCACCTTGTCGCTTTGTTGACAGCTATCAGAGCACTTTATGCTGCATTGAAGAACCATGAAAAATTTCCAAATTGCCAGCTTATTAGCACAAAATGGGGCTTCAGGAATCTCTTTCTCCCAGTGTCCCAACTGTGCTTTTTAAGTGTTCCAACCTTGATAGACCACTCTTAAACAATAGATAAAGAATACAGGAAAATGAGAAATGAATATTCATTAGTTCTATTTGGAGGCATGAAACATAGATGAAAGCAAAGTACAATGGGCATGAAAAGCTGGGATTATCTGTCAGCAGAAGGAATATTGCAGGACTTTACTAACTGCTCATAGGTCACTGAATGTTAGAGCTCCAAGGGCCCTCAGAGATCATCTAGTCAGAACCCCACATTTTACCAGTAAGTGTAAAAGGCCAAAGGAGGGGAAAGGAACTTACCCAAGGTTAATTAGCTCTTCCCAACTTTCTAGACACCCATTGGCTTTTGGTTATATGACCTTACATAATTGACGTTCAATTACTTGAGTCATTCACTGCTAGCTCAGTGATCACGTGGACAATCCAAAATGACACAGAGGTTAACCATCATTTACACTGAGCTTTGTGATGTATGTTTATACTGACATTCCAATGCATCTGGGTCCAATCTAAGAATTCACAACACTTTGAATGAAACAAGAAAGCCACCCTGAAGATCTTATTCAGAAAAGCTGGAAACTTGACCAGCCTTACTGAATGGACAGCATAACATAATGCTATACAGGCCCTCAAGCAGGGCATGTTAATCTCAACAAGTTTGTTGATTCACAACTTTCCTGTGGTCCAGCCAGAGTTATGAGTAGAATGGTTGGAAAAGGAAAACAAAACCTTTCAGAGGAGAATATACACGGTGAGGCAAAAGTAGGTTTACAGTTGTTCGTATGAAAAATAATAAAATAATTAATAATAATAATATAAGAGTAAACTTTTGCATACTCACAACTGTAAACCTATTTTTGCCCCATTGTGTATATATCTTTTTCCCTCCTTTTCCTCCTTCCTCCCTTCCCCTTCTCCTTTCCTTTCCCTCCTTTCCCTTTTCTTTCCTTCCCTTTCCCTTCCCTTCCCTTCCTTCCCCTCCCCTGCCCTCTCCTCCCCTGCCCTCCCCCTTCCCTTCCCTTCCCTTCCCTTTCCTTTCCTTTCCCATTTCTTTGCTAGAAACATGAACAGGGGATTTATCTTCTATATCAGGGATGTCAAACTCATTCTCACCAGGGGCCACATCAGCCTTGTGGTTGCCTTCAAAAGGCCAAATGAAATTTCAACTTCTTAAGAGTTAAGAAGTAGTTACATTTATACAGTCCTAAAATTATTTCAGCCCTTTGAAGGCAACTGTGAGGCTGATGTGGCCCCTGGTAAAAATGAGTTTGACATCCCTGTTCTATATAAACAAATGTGTGGTTGAGCCATTGACCTGAAGAACTAGCTCTCAGGAGGCAAAACAATAAATGGAAGACATGCTGGATCCCAGAAATCTACATGGAAGTGGGGGAGGAGAAAGACTAGTGAACAGTAATATTTAAAAGCATCCAAAAATCAGGTGTAAAAGGGAATTAGTTGTATAGCTCAGTAAATGTCCTGTATCTGGGAAAGGACTAGTTTGGGGTACAGTCCAAAAGATCTTTAACCAAATGAAGTTTCCTTGCTCTGGACTAGTCTGGACTCTGGGATTGTGCCCATAATTTTCTGTTTTGTTGTCTGGAAAACCTCACACTTGTGCTAAAGTGGTATTGTTACACTCACTATTTCTATCCTGAGAAGGATGATCCTGAGGGCTGAGAAAGGGCATGGAATAGCAAAGGGATACATAGTTAGCCTGTGTAGTCTAAGAAAGGATTGAGATAGTGACCACCAAAGTGGCGGTAGGGAATACAAAATGCCTGAGCATTTGCTACAGCAAGAATTAAACATTTTATTTTAAAAAGTTCCCCCTTTTCATTTTCTGGCCTAGAATAAACATAAATCTCATTCATGTAACAAAGTGCTAAATTAACCTAAACTGGTACTTAATATTAATACATATTGAAGGGAAGACTTGCTATAGGTAACAGTAATATGGATCATTGAGATGTATGAATAAAAAACAAATAGAGTGAATGAGGACTAATGTATATCAACAGAAAAATATATTAGCATTCATTAGTTAGACTCCTGTTTGTGGTTGTTCGTTAGCCTAATGAAGCCCTTTCAAATGGCTGGTATCTGTTGAAAGTCCTGCCTGAGGCTGAGGGCCTTCCATGAATGCCAAAGAAGTGAGTCATTCAAATAGAACTCCTGAAATTGAAGTACAGCACTTTGCTTTTTTTTTTTTTTTTGCAGGCAACAGTGACTGTGAAATAATAATGATACTAACAAGGAAATAAGAGTGCGATCCTAATTAATTTTCTGAGAGTTGTGCCCCATTTACCAATATTGGCTTGTTTTGTCTTGAGTGGTAGCCCAGATACTGGAACAAATGTATATATATTCAAAGTTGCTTGGCTAACCTATAATCTATCAAACAAAGGTTAACTTTTAAAAAAGTGTTGGACTAGCAGCAATAAATTTAATAACAATCTATTATTTAACTCAGAATTTCTATTTATTTGATGGTTTTTTTAAAAAACCCGAATTAACATTTTTATCTACACTTAGGTCTTATCTGCCAAATTGCACACAAGCTGGCCAACCTAAAGTTCAGCAATATTTTAACTTCCATGGTGTGGGATAGATTGGAGGGGTGCTATTAAAGACTGAGAGGAAGATTGGAACAAGAGTAAAAACACATGCAGTGAAAACCAGTGCATAGTTGCCCCACTTAGAATCTACCTTTCCCTAAGGATTGTGTAGTTTAATCACCTTCCCTTTCCTTGCCCTTGGGAGAAATAACAAATACGTCTTCCTGATTCCATCAGTGGGTTGGATTTTTTTTTCACTTGATCATCTGTGTGGACCTATAAACTTTAGTTGGTAACACACCCCTGAGGCTAAGAGCTGTGTGTTCTTTATTCTTTTCTGTATGTGTAGCACTTAGCATGTTTTCCTGTACATACTATAACTTCACTAAAAACTTGAAGAATGCATTAATGGATGGATGAGATGACTCCTACCGCCATTGATGGAACTGATGTTCCAATAGGCAGAACTCACCTTTGGATAGAAAGAATATATTATGCATTATAGTAGCCATAAGTGAGGACCCTTGGGGGGCATTCCGCTTTTTTTTTTGCATACCCCAGTGGATATTATTTACGACTTTGCTTTCAATGCTCTCCCACCCCTGCTTGCCAAGATTGTCCTGCTCAATTGAAACTGAATACCTTCTTGCCAAGATTGTCCTGGCCAATATAAATTCTATAGGCTATAGTGGAATGGTGAACATCCAGGTTCCCAGCTTTTGGTAAATGTCCACTATGTGCCAGACACTGGGAGCACTGTGCTGGGTACTTGTTGCAGAGACAGATAAATGATCAATTACTTTGTGCATGCTTTGTATCTTTTGAATTTGCAATTCCACTCACAGAATATTGAGCTGGAAGCCACCTTCAAAGTCAACCCCCTTGCTATAATAATCAGAGCTCTCACATTTATTAAGGCTTTACTGCTCCCAGACCCATCATATACTAACAACCTTGTGAGGTAGGTACTCTTGTTATCTATATTTTACTTATGACATCCTCGAGACACAGAAATATTAAGTAACTTGCTCAGGGTTTCACAGCTTGGAAGTATTCGACCCAAGATCCAAAACTCAAGTTTGTCAGAGTTCAAAGTGTGTTCAAAAATAAGGAAAGGACTTTCCAAAGGTGATTTTTCTAGAGCCTAGATCTTCTGGCTCTGATTTACATGCACATTTTGCTATAGCATTCTGTTACTTTAGCCCATATTGTAGGGTTCCTTCCAAGCATCATTTTTGTATTTAGAAGTGTTTGTCTCCCCAGATGACTTGTACTATTACTGTGTTGCCTCCTTCCTCAAAGGGGTTGCCCGAGCTTTGCCTTCTGTAAATAATGGCCTGTGATCAGCTTGTTAGCTGCTGCCTGGAGCTTCCTGTAGCCATTCCTCACCTACTCACCCCCACCCCAGTACTACTTGTGGCTCAGAGGTTGGGGAGAGCCAGGGAGTAGAATTTGGGGGAAAGGGTTGCTTCACCACCTGCTTTCTAGTTTTTTGTTCTCTGCAACACAGATTGAAGATGGGGGCAAGGCAGCCTTGTCCCAGAAGATGAGGACTGGTGATGAGCTGGTGAATATCAATGGCACACCATTATATGGCTCCCGCCAAGAGGCCCTCATCCTCATCAAAGGCTCCTTCCGGATCCTCAAGCTTATTGTCAGGAGGTAAGATACAAGGAAATGTCCTGCAAGGTGCAGGAGTTGCTGAAACCGCTTGGTTGGTAGTAAAGTCTCAGTAGAGTCATATCTCTGTCAGTATGACGAAGGAAAGAGGTGTTTCCCATGAACAGAATTCTGCAGACAACTGAAGTAGAAGGCATAGGATAAAGGGCCTTAGGTTCAAATTCTGATATTGTCACATGCTATGGGTGTCCCTTGGATAAATTTATTTTATCTCTGCAAGATTTGGTCTCTTTATTTGATATTGAGAGAATGAAATGACTCAATACATGCCAAGGGCCTACCTAACCCAGTGTTTTTTTTGTCTTCTCCTTCGTAACAGGCTACCACTACTCAACCTTTAAAGAGATCCTACTGCCTTCCATGGTAGGCATTCAGGAGGCTGTGGCAAACTCTAGCATAGAAACCCTGCTCTTGAGGGGTGTATAGTCTAGCAGGGGAAAAAAGACACACATGTGACAAAATAATTAGTAATACACTTTTGAAGAAAGCAGTTAAGGAGATTTTGCAGGGTAAAGGGAGATTGTCAATGGATTGTCCAAAAAGATATTGCTATTGGAGTTCAAGAGAAAGAGAACACTTTAGAAGAGATTGATAGGGTAAGACTTCATAGGGGAGGTGGAATTTGAGCCAAAGGGTGTGTAGAATTTGACAAATAAACCATCAGAAAGAAAAAGGCATTCCAGGTAAGTGGCATAAGCAAAAGTATGGTAAGAGCATTTTGAGACATAGTCATTCTGATTCTGCCAAACATGTGCTTCCTGGTGAGCTTTCTATATGGTTGCTACGTCTTTGCTCTGTACTACTGGAGCTTATACTTCTTCATGTCTATTAGTTTGTTTCCTATGCACATGGCTAAGTTTCTCCATCTTAATTATTTTTATTAGAAAAAAGAATTTAAAGTGTCTTTTTTACAATTATACTTCTCCCTCTGACTACTACCCCATCTTCCTCCTTATGCTTATACTTGGTCTTTCTAAAGGAGATTCTATAATCACTGTCTCCACTTTTTCACCTACCATTTTACTTTCTACTCACAGCAGTGTAAATTTGACCTTCAGAACTCCACTGAAACTACTCTGTCAAAAGCTACATATTACCTAACTGTCAAAGTCAATGGCTTCTGCTCACCTTTGTGAAACTCTTCTTTCTTGCTTTCAAGATATCCATTTACTTGTCCTTTTCTTACCTCTCTGTTTATGTTTTTAAAACTAGGTTTCTACCCTCTCTTCCTTTGACCATCTCATAAATATTGACCATCCCAAGTTTCACCCTTTCTGACTTCATTAATATACCATGGAAAAATATCACCCAGTTCCAGAGCTTCAATTACTATCAATATATGGATAAGTATATTGCTTGTGCCCCAGACTCATATAACCAACTTCCTATTGGACATACTTAGATGTCTCAGAAGCATTTCAAACACACTATGCTCAAAACCTAAAATGGTATCTTCCCAAGCTCCTTATCACAGTGACTGAGACCACCATGCCCTCAGTCAACCAAACCAGAAACGCAGAAGCCATCTTTAATTCTTCCATTGTTCTCATGCTCTACATACATCCAAATGATTTATCCTGAGGAAAGAATACTTAAGGTGAAAGGGTTTTGTTAGTAAGGGTGAAGTTATATAGGATCTCAGTCATTTATTATATTACTTGCTGGTACCTAATATTAAGCCATGCCTGCCCTGTATCTTGATAGGTGGTGATGTGTTAAATAATGCCTTATATAATACATACATTGTCACTGACTCAATCTTCTATTGGTCAAGATTTAGGTTTTAAATAAGGCTTCTTGGATGGGTAGCATGGCAGATTTGGAGGAGTTTTTGTTTTGGAGTCAGATAGACCCATGTATGTTACTTCCTAGTTCTGTCATATGGGAAATAATGGTTATTCTATAATGACATTGTTATGTTGATTATATGAAGCAATTTATGTAAAATACCTTGCACATAATGAGCTTTCAATGAATTTCAGTCTCATTCCTTTCCCTAGGGCATAGAAGAAGCATAATTGGGGTAACCAAACATTATTAAATCAGGAGAGCATCAGAACTGGAGTGTGCTTTGCAACCTAACCTTCAGAGAACATGATTAGCTGGGAAACCATTTAGGGGTGACAAAAACATGAGCAGGAAATAAAGGTCCCTATGAGATATTGGTTATACAGAGATAACAGAAATACCAACACTTATAGGAAATGTAAACACTATCCAAGGTGGTTTCTGAATCAGTCATAATAATGGGAATGGTCAGGTGTGTCACCCACTCATCTTCCCTTGTTAAGCTCCATGTCCTCTTTCTCCCTCCTGTAGCAACATCTGCTACTACCAGTCGCTTAATTATGGACTTGGAGCTAGTACAACTCTTTGATTTTGTTGGTGTGGCATGTCCTAATGCTCCCTGAACCTATGTTGTCTCCTCTTTCAGCCTCCTCTTCTCAGCCCCTACTGGAGGCTTATTAGATGATGCTGCCCCCTTGTGGAAAATATAAGCACCTATCTATTACCCTGGGGATAGAATAGGAAGGACAGTTATTCCTTCCTTGTTAGTGTAAATTGTTCCTCAAATTTATGAAAGAGCTCTTAGCACATAAAATAAATGTGTTCTCACTGAAATTTAATATTTATCCTAGTGTTTCAGAATAAGGTAGAAAGACTTTTGTTTGAGTATGCAATCAACTGACAAAGATTAAACACTGAGCATTAGGTCTGGGCTTGAATCCTTTGGAATGAATATACAAAAATGGAACTTTAAAAAAATGGCTTATTCTGAAAAGCCAACCCAGATCTTCCTCCTGTATTTCCTTTTATATAATGGTCAAATAAGTCAGAAATCTAAGTGTTACCTTCAACTCTTCTCATTTGCCCCAGTTCCCATCAACCTAATCCCCTTCAAACCAGTACCCTAAAAAAACTCCCTATAGCTTTTCTCTTAGTTCATTCACTAATGATTTCTGGTTTCTCATATCTTGGTCTTACCTCCTCCCAATCAATTTATTCTCCAAATAAGTCATCTGATCATGTCACTTGCCTATTTGAAAAAAAAAAACAAGCAAAAGCAGGAACAATAACCATACAATCATGTTCGTCCCAAGAAATTTATTTCATAATGATATAAACCACATTGAATATATTGTAGTCATAGACTGTTTTTTTTTTTTTTTTGGTAAAAAAAAAAGACATTCAAATATGTAAAGAAAAAACTGTTTGTAATACAAGGAGAAAATTATAGAAATGCCTCTATGGGAGACTTCCATGTAATTTAGCTATGACAGATGAAGTAGACCAAAAAATAAGTACTTAGAATATTTGAAAAACATAATTCATTAGATCTAATTAATAAATATCAAAAATATTTTATAGACAGTGGATACAGCCTCTTTTCTGAGAACATTTTTTTCAGAGAATATTTAGAGTAATATTGAGAATGTTTTTTTTAAGATTTGATTTATTAACTTTTTAGAGGCATGGGAGAGAGAAAGAGAGGGAGAGCAATATTGGTGTGTGGTCGCCTCTCACACACCCCACTACCGGGGCTAGGAATCAAACCAGTGATCCTTTGGTTCACAAGTCGGCACTCAATCCACTGAGCCACACCAGCCAGGGCCAGAGAATATTTTTCTTGATCATCATATTGTATGCCACAAAGAAAACCTTTGAAAACTCTTATAGATGGAAATTGACTACAGTCTATGACTACAGTCTATGACTACTTGTGCTGTTCTCAGATGATAATGTAAATCTTTTTCAAACTAAACAAAAGACTTCAACTGCTTGAATATTTAATAACAAAGTTATACACATGTGTTATCCCAAAGAAACTCTAACAGACTAATGAAAAACAACAAAAATGGGATCATTACTTATTTGAGTACAATATTCAAAAGTAAATTCATAACCTTAAATATTTCATTATTAAAAATGAAGAATGAAATTACATGACTGAGAACTCAATGTAATATGAAGCCAAAGAGTAGGTTTTTTGAATGTACTTGTCCCAGGACTATTTTATTATATTTTTGTTGAATATACATATATGTCCATATGCTGAATTTCTTAATTACACATTTGTGTTGATATTCACACAATTCACTTCCAAATAACCAGTTAAACTGTGCCTCAGGACATTATTATTACCCATTCATAATTCTATGGTCTTTATTTTAGTTACTATTATATTTTTAGATGGTTTGGAGAGAGGCTGGCACATAGTACATATTTAATAAATTAATAATATATTTTCACTGTTTACATGTGTGTCCATATCTCTGAAACTACATTTTTAGTTTCCTAAAGGCAATGGTCACATTGTGTTTGCTCTGACACCTAGATCATTGTCTTAAACACAATAAATGTACAGTAATACTTATTTTTTGATACAGAACTCCTAAGAACTCTACCTTATGATATACTACCTTCTAATACAAATAATATCTATTTAAATACAACCTTTCATAAAAAATCTTTATTCATTAGAATACCAGGTAGCATGAAAACATATATCTCTGGTAGATGCATGATGAGAGCTAGTCAGAAATACTGGTTAACAAGTTTAGCCAGGGCTTCCCACTGAGAGACACAAAACATAGTGTGGAAATACTGTATTTTGAAAAATCCAAATTCACGTAAAATTAAAGTACAAAAGTAAAATAAATGTATGTCAATTAAATGTTAAATTTTATATAATTTTGAGTTTATTCTGTTTCACATTTTAAAATATGTATTGGTTTTGATTTGAGTGTATACTAACAGACTCATTACATTAATTTCTTTTTTTTAAATTGTTATTCAAGTACAGTTTTCTGTATTTTACTCCCATCCCAGTCCATCCCCCCAGTGCTCCCCACCTCCCTCCCCTTTCCATCCACCCCTTAGGTTTTGTCCATGTGTCCTTTATACTTGTTCCTATAATCCCTTCCCTTTTTCCCCTGAAATTCCCTCCCTTCTCCCCTCTGGTTACTGTCACCCTGTTTTCTATTTCAATGTCTTTGGTTATATTTTGCTTGCTTCTTTGTTTTGTTGCTTAGGTTCCTGTTAAAGGTGAGATCATATGATATCTGTCTTTTACCACGTGGCTTATTTCACTTAGCATAATGCTTTCCAGTTCCATCCATGCTGTTGCATAGGGTAGGAGCTCCTTCTTTCTTTCTGCCACATGGAATTCCATTGTGTATATGTACCATAGTTTTTTGATCCATTCATTTACTGATGGGCACCTAGGCTGCTTCCAACACTTGGCTATTGTAAATTGTGCTGCTGTGAACATTGGGGTGCATAGGTTCTTTTGGAATGGTGTTTCAGGGTTCTTGGGATATAATCCCAGCAGTGCAATTGCTGGGTCAAAAGGCAGTTCCATTTTTAGTTTTCTGAGAAAATTCCATACTGTTTTCCATAGTAGTTGTACCAGTCTGTAATCAAAAATGGTGTTGGGAGAACAGGACAGCTACGTGCAAAAAAATGAAACTCGAGCACCAACTTACACCATACACAAAAATAAATTCAAGATGATAAAAGACTTAAATATAAGCTGTGACACCATTAAAATCCTAGAGGAGAACATAGGCAGGAAAATCTCAGATATCTCACGCAACAACATTTTTACTGATATGTCCCCCAGAGCAAGGGATATAAAGGAAAGAATAAACAAATGGGATCTCATCAAAATAAAAAGCTTCTGCACAGCTAAAGAAAACAGCATTAAAATAAAAAGGGAACCAACTATATGGGAAAACATATTTGACAATGATACCTCAGACAAGGATTTAATCTCCAAAATATACAAAGAACCTACACAACTCCACTCCAAGAAGATAAGCAACCCAATTAAAAAATGGGCAAAGGACTTGGACAGGCATTTCTCATTACATTAATTTCTTATAGCCTTCAAACAGCTCTCTTATTCTTGCATTAGTTGCTGTTCTATTTATTTTGAGAGATTTATTTAGCTAATAAAGTTATATATTTTTTATTCTTGTAAATATTTATGAATATATAAATTATATATTACCCTATAGAAGTTCAGTGAAGACCAAAGGCATGGGAAACTACTGCAAGCACAGAAGTTCTATATTACTTTCCAATGTAGATGCAGTTTCCCTTGAACTATAAGGGGTAGGCTTTTTTAAATGGGTGGATGAATTAAGTAGATAAGCCTCTACAAATTTAATCAAGAAAACAAAGATGAAGTATAAATAAAAATTTAAATGATAAACAAAATATAACAAATACAAAAGTGTCTTAAATTATAAGATACTACTATAATTATACCTTAATAAGTTTGAAAATCTCAGAGAATTTCAAAATATCTAATAAAAATTTCAATACCAAGCATTCTTGAAAAGTGGGAAACTAAATGGACCCATAACTATAGGAACATTGAAAACAATTGTCAAAGAGAAACTTCCAAAAATACTTTAGGGTCAGATGTTTTTAGCAGTGCATTTCTTCAAACTATTTTTGAAGCTAATGTTACTCTGATACCAACACATGACAAACTACTCCAAGAAGAATATTGTATTTCATTTGTGAATGTAGATGCAAAACTTATAAATGATAGTCTATCAAAACTACTTGAATAACATTGGATGATAACAATTCATTATAAATATTATAATATTTTAAAAGGTAAAATCTTAACTCTGATAATGATATAAAAATGAACATATGTTCAAGATTTTATTAAGTAATTAATGAGGAGATAGTAACATGTTACATGTAGTTCAAAGGATAAATCGAAGAATCACAACTTTAATTTAAAATTAATAAAAGATCACAATAATGAATTAGGAGCTATAAGGATAAAAATATTCCATTCACAATGGCAACCAAACACAAAGAATTATTAGGAATGACCTTAAGAAGAAATATGTATGAAAGATGAGGTACATGGTGGAAATGACAAAACTGTACAGAAAGAGAAAATGTATACAGGTAATTTTTGATCACATGAGTAAAGTCTCAGGGCACTATATTAAATGATAAACTAACAAAATAAGACACAATTTAATGGACAGTATTATAATATTCCCTGGTTTAGGCAAGCTCTCCACAGACAACTTCCAAAACATTATTCCTCCAGTTTCATGCAAAAGCCCTTCAGTTTTGAAATTTAAACAAGGAGGTTTTATCATTTTTTGTCTCCTTACCAATATCATCTATCAGCCTCCAGGTCATTCTCCCACTTCTGTTTGATACTTTGGCACCTGATTTACTGTCATCTTCTGTACCCCAATTCCTGCTGTCATACTGAAGGATTTCATTGCCCTTATAGACTTTTTTTTTGCTTTTTTTATTTTTAAAATATTTTATTGATTATGCTATTACAGTTTTCCCAGTTTTCCCCCCTCTATTCCCCCTCCACCCTGCCCCACTAACCGTCCAGCATTCGACCTCCTTAGTTCACGTCCATGGGTTGTACATATAAGTTATTTGAGTCCTCTGTTTCCCATACCATTTTTCTCTCCCTGACTACCTTATGCCTACTAACCATGCTTCTTCCCTGTACCTTTTCCCCACTATTCCTCCTTTCCTCCTCCCCACTGAAATCCCTCTGTGTGATGTCCATTTCTCTGATTCTGTTCCTCTTCTGTTTGTTTTCATTGTTTTTCTTTTCTTTTAGGTTCATTTGTTGATAGTTGTAAGTTTGTTGTCATTTTACTGTTCATAGTTTTGATCTTTTTCTTAGATAAGTCCCTTTAACATTTCATATAATAAGGGCTGGGTGATGAATAACTCTTTTAACTTGACCTTATCTAGGAAGCATTTTATCTGCCCTTCCATTCTAAATGCTAGCTTTGCTGGATAGACTAATTTTGGATGCAGGTCCTTGACTTTCATGACTTCAAATACTTCTTTCCAGCACATTCTTGCCTGCAAGGTTTCTTTTGAGAAATCAGCTGATAGCCTTATGGGAACTCCTTTGTATGTAACTGTCTCCTTTCCTCTTGCTTTTTAAAGGGTTCTCTCTTTGTATTTAATCTTGGGTAACTTAATGATGATGTGCCTTGGTGTGTTCCTCTTTGGGTCCAACTTCGTTGGGACTCTCTGGGCTCCCTGGACTTCCTGGAAGTCTATTTCCTTCCAGGAACTCTGTTTTCTTCCTGGAAGATTGGGGAAATTTTCCTTCATTATGTTTTCAAATAAGTTTTTAATTTCTTGGTCTTTCTCTTCTCCTTCTGGCACCCCTATAATTCGGATATTGGAATGTTTCAGGTTGTCCTAGACATGTGTAAGACTCTCTTCACTTTTTTTAATTCTTGTTTCTTCACTTTGTTCTGGATGGATGTTTATTTTTTCCTTTTGCTCCAAATCATTGCTTTGAGTCCTGGTTTCCTTCCTGTCACTGTTGGGATCCTGAGCATTCTACTTTATTCACTTTGGGTATCCTTCATTTGTTTTTTCATAGCTCAGTCAGATCTGTGAGCATTTTGATTGCCAGGGAATCTTTAAATTCTCCTTTAGATAGGTTGATGATCTCCTCCTTGCTTAGCTCTCTTTCTGAGGCTTTATTCTGTTCTTCCCTTTGGGCCACATTTCTTTTGTCTTGGTGCAGCTGATAGGTTGTAAGGGAGAGGTGCCTTAGGTATTCACCCAGGGAAGGCAACCCTCATTGCTGAGCTGTGGCACTGCCTGTGGGGAAGGGGCCAGATAGGGAACAGTGCAGCTTGCCTGCTCATCTCTAGCACACTTTTCAACACACTCTCATGTGAGACTGGGAGATTCTTCTACTGCCACAACTGCTGTAGCCCACAGCCACCTCTAAGTCCCTTTAAGCCATCCCCTCCTGCACAGCCCACCCAGCTAGGCAGCCAGCCCTGTCCCCAAGGTCCACTGTGCAGTGGTTTTTCTGAGTCGGCCTATGCGGTCTGCCGCCTTACTGGTCTGGTTGTTCTGGTTGATTTTTTCTTTAATCCTTCGTTGTTGGAGTTTGATGCAATTTGATTTTCTGGCACTTTTGGTTGTTTATTGATTTCAGATTGGTTGTTATCCTCCTTTTGGTTGTGCGAAGAAGTGAAGGGTCTATACCTTAGCCTTCATCTTGACCAGAACTCTCTGAACTGTCAAACTTTAGTCTTATGGGTCCTTGATCTTAACTTCAGCAATTAACCCTGTAATATCAGCAGCTCACTCCCCCAACTGTATTATGGACCTTGCCAACCTTTCAACAAATATTTATTGAATGTCTAACCTATGCTAGGATCTGGTGATTTGAATCATTAATTATATAGGTATGGTCCCTGCTCTCATGGACCCCTGACAACTTTCACTTGTCTTCTGAAAGTGGTCCTTATCTGAATCACAGAACAAAGAAAGTAAATTGAATGACTATTATCTCAATTGCCTCAAGGTTGACACATAGCTGGGAGCATAAAAGAGAACTTAATTCATTACGCACAATGGATGCTTTAGAGCTGTGATTCTCACTGGCAAATACCATTTTGGAGCTTGTTTGAAATGCAAATTATTGGGCACTACAAACACCTACTGAATCAAACTTTGGAGGTAGTGCCCAGCAACATGTTTTAACAAGCTTTCCAAGTAAAAAGCTTATAGCTTGAGAATCACTGAATTGAGGCATTAGGGCTTAGTTCTCAGGAATTAGTTGAGAAAGACTAATTTGAACTCTCTGATAACAATCTCTTTTTATTCTAACTTTCTCATTATACTTTTCTCTTTACAATAGCTCTTCAAGGCCTGAAATATTATTTTTTCCTATTGTCAGTCTCCTTTTGATCACCATGGCCCATGATTCCCCTTACTCTGTGTATTTAATCTGAACAACTTCATTTATTCATGGTTTTTACTATCACCTCTGTGTTCATGACTGTGTCTCTAGTTCTACTTTCTCCTCAATATTCATATGCACAATAGCCTGGTAAAAATCTCTGCAGGAAAACCCAATGGAAACTTGAAATGCAATCTGTGTAAATCCAAATTCATTATCAAGCTTGTAAAAGTCTCCCCTTCCAATAGTAATTGTGGTACTTTCATCTACCTACTCACCCAAGGGAGAAACCTGAGTCATTTATGACTCCATGTGTTCTCTCATTAAACCACATTGATTTTACCTCATAGACACTATCAGAATTTATACTCTTCTCTTCATTGCCACTGCTATTGCCCTAGTTCATGTCCTCATCATCTCTCCTGGTACTATATCATTAGCCTCTTAGCTGTCTCAGATCGGTCTGTCAAAGTGTTGCCACATAGATAAATCTAAATACAGATTCAATTATATCAGGCCCATTGAAAACTTGTTAGTGGCCTTCATTGCCTGGAGACATGGTGTGTAAGATTTTATATCTTCATTCCTATCCATACCTGCAACTTCATCTGACTCCTCAACAGGAGTAATACCATTGCTGGAGGAGTACCATTCCACAAGAATTTCATACCATTCTTAAACTCTGTGACTGCATTATCTCCTTTCTACTTGGAACATAGTTTCCACTTTCTTTCCTTAGTTAATGCCTTCATATTAACATTATTTAATACTCAGTTCTGAAGTTGCTGCATCTAGGATACTTTCTTTTTTTAAGATTTCATTTATTTATTTTTAGAGAGAGGGGAAGGGAGGGAGAAAGAGAAAAAGAAAAAACAATGTATGGTTTCCTTTCACACACACCCTACTGAGGACCTGGCCTGCAACCCAGGCATGTGCCCTGACTGGGAATCCATCCAGCAACCCCTTGGTTTGCAGGCCAGCACTCAGTTCACTGAGCCACATCAGCCAGGGCTGTGTGTGGAATACTTTCTTTGGTGCATTGAGTTGAGTTAGTTGGCCTTTCTTTCTTTCTTTTTAATGTTTGGGGTTTTCTTTATTTTTTAAAGGATATTTTATTGATTATATTATTATAGTTGTCCCACTTTGTCTCCTCTTTATCTCCCTCCACACTGCATCCCCACCCCCCCAACATTCCCCTGCTTAGTTCATGTCCATGGGTTGTACATTTAAATTCTTTGGTCTCTCCATTTCCTATACTATTTTTAATATCCCCATGTCTATTTTCTACTTACCCATTTTGCTTCTTATTCCCTGTACTTGTTACCCCCATTCCCCCATCACTGATAACCCTCCATGTGATCTACATTTCTGTGATTGTGTTTCTGTTCTACTTGTTTGCTTAGTTTGTTTTTATAAGTTAGGTTTAGTTGTTGATAGCTGTGAATTTCCCATCATTTTACTGTTCATATTTTTCATCATCTTCTCTTTCTTAGAGAAGTCCCTTTAATATTTCATATAATAAGGGCTTGGTGATGATGAACTCCTTTAATGTTACCGTATCTGGGAAGCACTTTTTCTGTCCTTCCATTCTAAATGATAGCTTTGCTGTATACAGTAATCTTGGATGTAGGTCCTTGACTTTCATAACTTTCATTACTTCTTTTAATCCCCTTCTTGCCTCCAAGATTTCTTTTCAGAAATCAGCTGATAGTCTAATGGGAACTCCTTTGTAGGTAACTGTCTCCTTTCCTCTAGCTTTTTTAAATACTCTCTCCTTATCTTTCACCTTGGGTAATTTAATTATGATGTATCTTGGTGTGTGCTTCCTTGGTTCCCACTTCTTTGGGACTCTCTGAGTTCCTGGACTTCCTGGAAGTCTATTTTCTTTGCCTGATTTGGGAAGTTCTCCTTCATTATATTTTCAAATAAGTTTTCAATTTATTGCTCTTCCTCTTCTCCTTCTGGCAGCCCTATGAATTGGATGTTGGAGTGTTTAAAGTTGTCCTAGAAGTTCCTAAACCTCTCCTCATTTTTTTGAAGCTTTGTTTCTACTTTCTGTTCTGGATGAATGTTTATTTCTTCCTTCTGCTCCAAATTGTTGATTTTAGTCCCAGGTTCCTTCCCTTCACTGTTGTTTCCCTGTACATTTTCCTTTATTTCACTTTGTATAGCCTTCACTTCGTCCTCTATTTTGCATCCATTCTCAATCATTTCTGTGAGCATCCTAATTACTAATGCTTTGACCTCTGTATCTGATAGGTTGGCCATGTCCTCATTACTTAGTTCTTTTCCTGGAATTTTGATCTATTCTTTCATTTGGGCCATATTTCTTTGCCTTAGTGCACCTGTTATGTGGTAAGGGATGGAGGCTTAGGTATTTGCCAGTGCAGGGCAACTCCCTTTGCTGCTGCATTGTGGCACTGTATGTGGGGGAGGGGTCAAAAAGTGAACACTTGCTCAGCTCTCACCCCACTTTCCATCACTTCCCCTGCTACCAACACCAAATTGGGCCCTTCTGGTGCTGATTCCCAGGTGGGTGAGTTTGTGTATGTTCTAGGACCCCATGGGTTTCTCCAGTGAACTCTCCTTTGAGTTTGGGAGTTTCTCCCACCACTGCAACCCCCACAGGTTTTTACAGCCTGAGGTTTTGAGGCTTTATTTCCCTGCACTGGAACCCTGGGTTTCTTGGTCTATGTTCCTCCCACTTTGTTCCTCCCAGCTTATCTGTACACAACTGTGAGACCACCTAGTCCTCCTGCCGCCGCCTCTCCTGCCTGATACATCACCTAGTTGAAGGTCCTCTCTGCCCTGGCTTCCCATTTATGCCCCTCATACCAGTCTGGATGAATGTTTCTTCTTTAATTCCTTGGTTGTTGGACTTCCATACAGTCTGATTTTCTGGCAGTTCTGTTTGCTTTTGTTTTTAAATTGGCTGTTGTCTTTCTCTCGGTTGTGTGAGGAAGCAATATGCAGCAAAGAGGGTTGCTCCACCCCAGTGAATACCTAAACCTCCACTGCTTACAGCATAATCAGTGCACCAAGACAAAGAAATATGGCCCAAATGAAAGAGCAGATCAAACCTCCAGAAAAAGAACTAAGCAATGAGGAGATAACCAACCTATCAGATGCAGAGTTCAAAGCACTGGTAATTAGAAGTCTCAGAAATGACTGAGTATGGATGCAAAATAGAGGAAGAAGTGGAGGCTGTACAAAGTGAAATAAAGAAACATGTACAGGGAACCAATAGTGAAGGGAAGAAAATAGAGACTCAAATCAACAATTTGGAGCAGAAAGAAGCAACAAACATCCAACTGGAACAGAATGAAGAAACCAGACTTCAAAAAAAAAAAATGAAGAGAGGCTTAGGAACCTCTAGGATAACTTCAAATGCTCCAACAGCTGAATCATAGGGCTGCCAAAAGGAGAAGATCAACAGCAAGAAATTGAAAACTTATTTGAACAAATAACGAAGGAAAACTTCCTTAATCTAGCAAAAGAAATAGACTTCCAGGAAGTCCAGGAAGCTCAGAGAGTTCCAAAGAAATTGAATCAAAGAAGAAACACACCAAGGCACATCATCACTAAGTTATCCCAGATTAGAGATAAGGAGAGAGTCTTTAAAGCAGCAAGAGAAAAGGAGATAGTTACCTACAAAGGAGTTCCCATAAGGCTAGCAGCTGACTTCTCAAAAGAAACCTTGGAGCAAGAAGGGGATTGAAAGAAGTATTCGAAGTCATGAAAGGCAAGGACCTACGTCCAAGATGACTCTATCCAGCAAAGATTTCATTTAGACTGGAAGGGCAGATACAGTGCTTCCCAGATAAGGTAACGTTAAAGGAGTTCATCATCACCAAGACCTTATCTTATGAAATGTTGAAGGGACTTATGTAAAAAATAAAAGATTAAAAACTATGAACTGTAAGATTACAACAAACTCACAACTATCAACAACTGAACCTAAAAAACAAAAAGAAAAACTAAGCAAACAACTAGAACAGGAACAGAATCACAGAAATGGACATCATATGGAGGGTTATCAGTGGGGAATGTGATGGGGAGAATAGGGGTAAAAGGTACAGGGAATAATTGGCAGGTACAAAATAGACATGGGGATGTTAAGAATAGTGTAGAGAATGGATAAGCCAAGAAACTTGTATGCAAAACCCATGGACACGAACTAAGGTGCAGGGGGATGGTGGAGGTTGGCATGGTGCAGGGCAGAGGGGAATAAAGGGGAGAAAAAAATTGGAACAACTATAATAGCATGATCAATAAAATATACTTAAAAAAGGATAATCTTTAGGTTGGATAACTAAAGTTGTAAACATTAACTAGCTCCAAGTTGGTTTACTTCTCATTTCTTAAAAGGCAAATGCCTTTCCCTTTTCTATGTTGTTCCTTGACCTAGAAAGTTTTCTACCCCTTTCTGCCAAACCAAAGACAGGCCATACAATAAAGTCAAGCTGCAATATAAGGCAAATGTAGTGTCAGAGCTAAAAAGGGTCTCTGTGATCACTATATTCAGTGACTTCTTTTTGTAGGTTAAAAAACTGAGACCTGCAATGAGAAAGGACTTTGCTAAGGTCACACAGCTTGGAAGTGACAAAAGTAGGACTAAACCAGTAGCTTCTGCTTACTAACCAAGCATTATTTCCACTGTTTCTGGGACATCTCACATTCTTTACCTACTTTAGAAAGCCTTTATGAACTTGAGGGAAACATCTTCCTACATCCAAAGCACATTTGTGATATTATTCCTTACCTTATCTTTTTTGTGTGTCAATTTTTATGAAATGATCCACTTACAAGAGTTTTGCCTCCCTCCTGGATACAGGAGACTGCCAAGTCCCTTTCCCCTGCTTTACCTTCTTCCTGAGCTGCAGAGTTCCATTCCAAATTATGCATTACAGCTCACTCAACCTCCCCCTTTATATCTCTGTTTCTGTCCATGGCATATTTCCCACTCCTGTTCATCAAGCCCATGAATACAGAATCCTCTTCAATTTACTCTTTTATCACCAAGTCTCCAAGACCTTTCAGAGCTCCTTTTTGCAGCATTTCTAATATCTATCTCATCTGTCTCCTTTGACTTCTTCCCACTATGCCAGGGATTCATTACCTTTGTCTGGATGCTCTCTAACCCATTCCCTGAAGTTCTTCCAAATGCATCTCCCTAAAGCACATCTCTGCATTCATTTTAACCAGTAAATGTTCTCTGGGTAAACCTCATGAGCTACGAGAACTAGTTGTGTTTAGTCTGGGTCATGGCATTCCCTTTCTACCAAAGCCTTAATCATCTCCAGAATTAAGTCTGAACACTTAATTCCAGCATTGAAGACCCTGTATAAATGGGTCTAAATGATTTTTTCCCTACCCTTACTTTACTGAAACCCAAAGGGATATGAATTAAGTGTTCATCTCCTCACGTGGACACTCCAGTTCTTTCCCTTGTGGCCTGGACCTCATTCCCTTCCACTTCCTGAAGAAATCTTGCTCCTTTGATTCTCATTCTCTTTGCTCTTGTTCCATCTCCTACATCTACAAACTGACTCATATCTCTCCAATATTGAGAAAAAAACATTTCTCAGACTTATATTCATCTTCAGATACTGCCCTTTGTTTGTTTCATAGCTAAACTTCTTTGAAAAATTGTCCACACTTACTGTTTCTGCTCTACCACCTTTCACTCATAAGCACAACCCATAGCAATCTAATCCTATCCCCACCTACATCCCTCAAGTGACTCTGGCCAAAATTACTTGTTAATTAAAGAAATGAACTTTTTTTTTTGTTTTTATCTTACTTCACCTCTGTATTAGTGTGCTATGGCTGCCATAACAAAATAAAAAGTGGTGCCTTAAAACAACAGAAATTCTTTCACAGTTCTTAGGGCTAAAATTCTGAGACCAATGTTTTGCCAGAGCCATGCTCCTTCTAAAGGCTCTAGGAAAGTATCCTTCTTTCCCTCTTCCTAACTTTTGGTAGTTGCCAGCAACACTTGTCATTCCCTAGATCATGGACACATCAACCTCTGCCTCTGTCTGCACATAGCATTTCCCCTGTGTCCCTGCATCTGCATGGCTTTATTATAATGATAACAGCCATTGGATTTAATGCCTGCCTTAATCCAGTATGACCTCATCTTACCTAATTACATCTGCAAAAGACACTATTTCCAAATAAGGTTGCATTCTGAGATTCTGAGTGAACATGAATTTGGGGGACACTATTCAACCCAGTGCAACATTTCCTCAGCACTTAACATGTTGAACACTGCTTCTTTCTCAAAATTTCCTCTCTCTTTGCCTCCAATAACACTACTCTTCCCTGTTTTTTCTTTGCCTTTGTTTGCCTATTCCTTTCCTATAGCTACTTTTCCTCCACTTTCCCTTTAAATATTATAGTCTCTTCTCATACTACACATTATAAGTAACTTTAATTCATTCTCTTAGCAAGCAAGACTTCTAAATCTCTGATTTTATTCCATACCACTCTCCCATATATCCCACTTCTTTCTAGATATCTCCATTTGTATGCCCTTACAGATAACTCAAAAACTCCACATGCATATATTAAACTCATTAACTTTCACCTCCAATATTTGATAAAATTTGGTTCTCCTCCTGTGTACCTCTGTATGAGTAAATAGTTCATAGTGAACTCAGTTTTCTTAACTATTCACTTCTGTATCTAGTTGGTGAAGTCTTGGCAAATTCACCTACTGAAAGTTTCTCCTCTCTTGTTTGTTCACTGCAGTAGCCTTTCACCTACTTTATCTACCTCCAGTCTTACCATATTTCCTAACTCCTGAATTCATTCTCTACACTGCAACCAGTGTCTTTTTCTTAAAAGTAAAACTTGTTATGAAACTCTTACTTAGCAAAACTTATAAAGAGTCCCTATTGTGTTCAGGATAAAGTCCAAACTCCTTAATTTGGCTGAATAAGGCCCTTTGGATATAACCCCTATTTATCTCCATACAAGCTTGTACTCTATGTTATGGCCATATTCAACTGCATGTACATTCCCAGCTATAACATCATCTCCCATATTTCTGTATCTTTTTACGTTTTACTCCTTCTTCCTAGAATGGTGACTGCTCCCTCCTCTTCTTTGTTTAGCTAACTCCTAATCAACACTTAACACTTAACCAAAGCTTTACCACATCTAAGATACTTTCCTTCGCACTTTTACCCACAGACTGTATAAATTTTCATCTCATAAACAACTTCCTTTTATTTTCTCTACCTAGAATTGCTAATTCTACATTGTAACAGCTGTCTACTCTTCTGTTCCCCACCCCCTGTAAATTTTGGGCAGTGTCCATGTATTACTCATACTAGCAGGGTTATAGGCTCAATACTCATTGAATAGCGAATTGAATTGAATGAATGTGTGCCAGGCAAGGGTAACTAGAGTAAGGATTAAAAGCTGAGAATCCCAGGAGTGTTGGGTTGTCATACTTCTAAATACTTGAAAATTGAAGTGGTGAGTTCAGTAAAAGAAAGAAACATGAGTCCAAGGTGAGCCCAAAGTTTCTTGCTTAATAGACTAGATGGAGTTACAAGAAATAGCA
>PVKM010004158.1:41548-53641 GCA_004027735.1 Carollia perspicillata
AGCTGATATTTTAGTAGAGACAGAGGAAGTAAACAATAATCACAAACAAGTAAACATAATAAGATCAGTTAGTGATAAGTGCTGTAAAGAAAAACAGAGCAATGTAAGACTTATAAAATGACTAAACATGGGTATGGTGGGTGCAATGCATACAAGGGAGACTTTAGCTAGTTCAAGGAAGGATTCTCTGAACATATTTGAACTAAGAATTAAGTGGTGAGAGACAGGCAGCCATATAAAGATCTGGGGAAGGGGAGAGCATTATGAGAATAAGGGCATAATTGCCCTTAAATGGGAAAATGCTTTATGTATTCAAAGATCAGGGGGAAAAGCTACTGAAATTGGAGTATTGTAAGCAAAAAGAAGTATGAAGGGAGTTGAAGTTAAAGAGGTAGTCAGGGACACAGAACCTTGTAAGCCCTTGTAAAGAGTTCAAATTTATTCTAATTGCAGAGGGAAGCTGTTCTAATCAGGACAGTGGTATAATTTGTTATGGACTCGGAGATGAACAGCTGGCAGCTGTAGAAGGGGCAGAAAAAAAGCAAGGATATTTGTTAGAATGCCAATTACAGTAATTCAGGTGACAAGTGGTTATGGGTTGGACTTGAGTTTTAGTAGTGGAGATAGTGAAAAGTAGTTGAATGTGGGATTTGTTTTGGACAACTTGTTAATGGATTAGATGTGAGTTTCAGGGTTGTGGTATGGAGTGGGTGGACAAGAATAAAAGGTTCCTTGGTTTTGGCATGAATAACTAGATGGTGCCAGTGACTGAGGTAAGAAAGACTGGAAGAAGAACAAGTTGATGAGTGGTGGGAAAAAATAGGAAATAAATAGCTTGTTGTTGGACATGTTTGAGATGTCCACTGGACACCTACATGCTAATATTTAGTAAGAAATTAGATAAATGAGTCTAAAGTCCAGGAATAATTCAATATTAAATGTATAAATTTGGGAGTCACCCTCTGATAATTAAAACTTTGAGACTAGATGAAATCACTAATTGGTTAAGTGTAGACAGCAAAGAGGAGAGGTCCTTGGATTGAGCCCTGGGATATTCCAATATTTAGAGATAGGACAGTTAAGGTGCAACCAAAAATAAGCTGAAAAGTGGCCAGTGTGGTGGGAGGAAAACTAACAGCGATGTCCCACAACCCTACTGAAGAAACTTATCCTAGAAAACAGGAGTAGTCAACTGTTTCAAATGTTGATGAGATGTTGATTTTGAGAGTTAACTGTTGATTTTGGCAACATGGAGGTCATTGGCAACCTTAACAATGGAACATTGGAGACAAAAGCTTGAGTGAATTGTTTCACTCAATGAAACAATGAAAGAATGAGAAGAGAAGAAACTAGTTAAGTCATTCTAAGCATTTAGCTGTGAAGAGAAACAGAACAGTGGAGTGTTCGCTGGAAGGCAATTAGGATCAAGAAAGGGAGATTTTCCTTTAAATCATGAACATTAAATGTCTGACTACTAATAGTATAATCCAGTAGTGAGGGGAAAATTAATGGTGTAGAAAAGAAGGGATAAGAGCTGCAGCAAAGTCCCTGAGGAAGTCAGAGCAGAAGTGGAGAATTGAACTTTATAAAAGTAAGGATTAATCATCTATATTAAGAAGAGGTAAGGCAAAGTAGGTTGGTGAGGGAGTGATAGAAAGATGAAGATGTTCTATTCTTAGTGCTTCTCTTTTTAAAATCAAATATAAGGGGAAACCATCATCTGAGAGTGAGAGGAGAAAGGGGATGTTAAAGAGAAAAAGAAAATACAGAGATGTGGGAGGAGACATATGGGAGAGTGGTGTCAGGAAAAGAAAGGGGGGGTGGGATTTCAAGAAAGAGCAGGTCATCAATCAACAGTGTTAAATGATCTTCCATTTGAGTTGTATGAATATAGAAAAGAAGCTATTGGATTTGCTGATTAGGTTATTGGTTAATGTTGGCAGAAAAGTCTTCATTAAAATATTAGGGGCAGAGGCTCAAATTCAGTGAAGGGTAAATGGGAGGAAGAAATTGTATCTGTAAACAATAGTCTTTAGAAGACAGGGGGCTGGGTAAGTTGACAAGAAGGACCTATTCATCTCCTTTATTAGATTAAATTTATTGAGGAAGAAGAATATGTCAGATTCACATGGTATACCTAATGCCTTGAACAGGGTATGCACTGCTCTTTTCCAATAAAAGTTGAATATGTGAGGGAATTCCATGCCCAGATAGAGTCAATCAAATCTTCTAAGATGTTCTTCTGAGGAATTGGTTCTGTTTTACTACCATTCTCAAAACATGTGGTTGGAAGAAAATAGCTACAGATGTGCTTCTGTGCCCTAGACAAATAGAAGAATGGAGATGACAAAGAAGGTAGTTCAAATGCAATCTGGTCTCTGGATACCCACATCACTACTCAGTGTATAGGCAGTGATCTGTAAGATCTGACCCCAGCACTGCAAGATATTAGATGGCATGCTCTATATAGGGTAGGAAATAGTGGGGTTGCTAGACATTGTGGCAGGGTTGCAGAGTTTTCTCTACCAAAGTTAGGTTAAGAGTCAACCAATCAACTCTTGGGAGAGGGGAAGGAATAGGGTGTGATAGCCATATAGCTATGTTCGAAGGGTATAAAAACAATAAACAAGGAATTGCATAATATGGAATCGGGGTAGATCAGAGCACAATTAGATGAAAAGACAAGGACTGACTATCAGAGAAACCATCTTGACACAGAAAATTACTCAATTGTGGGCTAACCTTTGAGAGGAAATAGTGGAAACCCTGCCACTGAGTCATTTATAATTATTTACAACTAGGCAGGACAATGTAGTTGAGAAATAATGTAGCATAATACAAGGAACATTTTGCTGTGTTCCCAAAGGGATGGAGTGGATGTGACCTAATAGGTTTTTCCTACGGTAATTTGGTTGCATGTGTCAGAGAAGACTGCTTGATCATTTTGTTTTTGTCCTTTTAAGTGACTCATAGTTGAGTTGATCACAGGAATATAACAAAGAGAATGCCCATTAATAAGGCAGATAGCAGAATATGGAACAGGAGGCCAACAGGCTGGAGGAGAAGACTCAAATTCCCCCAAAACTTGAAGAATTGTTCAGAAATAGGTAAAGCTCCCTGAATTTAAGACCTTATATTGTTCACCATCGATTTCAGTATATGGCTCCAGAGACTGGAATATAGTATTTAATGGATAAACTAGCTGAAGGATGAATGAATGACACCTTGGGAAGGACACTTAGGAACACCAATATAATATGAGCAGTGTACTGATAGGTTGAACATGCTCCTTAACATCTCTGAGTTGGTTTTCAATGTGTTCTTCTAAGGATGAAATGAAAACATATAGATAAGATACTTGGTATTTAACACTTTAAGAAGTACTTGCTCCCTTTCTGCTTTATTTTTCCAGTTTCAATCTCTGTAGATGAGCTAAACTTTCTGTTTATGTTTTACTACAATACCTTTTCTCTTTAAAAAGATCATAGGTATTGATATTAAAACAGCTTTGCTTAATGTTAACCAACAGTCTAGGCAGTTTTAGAGCAATTATTAAAAACAATAAATAGCTAAGGTACCTCCAGGTATGATACTGTTTCACTTTGCTTTTACGAACTCACCCTGAATCCTAATTCAAATAAATATAAAAACTCTCTGGCAACATGTTCTTATCTCTGGGATGCGTTCAGTATCCAAAACCTCCAGGTCTGCCTTTCTCAGTAATCAACTGTAATTCACACTATTGTGGCCACAGATAAGCAATAAACCTATTGGAGCTAACCAATGAGAAACTTCAAACTTATGTTTTTAAAGCTCCTAGCTCCCAGATTTCCTTCTATCATTTTTTGTCCTTTCATAAAAGAATTTATCAAAAAAAAAAAAAAGAATGGCTTTATTCAGCAAGTGATACCACTAAATGTATCACTCTCCTTAAGCAGGAGATAGTTTCTGTTTTTCTCTTGTGCATTTCTTCTCTTCTACTCTGCTGATTTTTAAGCTGGAGTCAGGAGACACAGGTTTAATATGGATACAATAACTGGACTTAATTAATATCCCAGGGTAGGTCCCTTCCTTTAGCAACATTGTCTGACACTTTTTTCCTCTGACATGTGTTTTCAGAAGCTTATATGCCTTGCACAGAACAGAACATTTCGAACAATATTTAAACACAGTTTAGATCAGAGTTAAAGTGATCTTATTATAACAGCTAAAGATGAATGCAGGGAATTTGGTGAGCATTCAAAGAAATGCTATAAAATGATTAATGGTTAGAAAAGTCATTCAAGTGAAGGCTTTGTAAAGAATCAAAATTACTGAATACAGAGAAGATGATTTTCAGACCCTTAGATACATACACTTGCCATGAATGGTTTGATTAACAAAAACAAAAACAAAAATGCCAACTTAACTCATTCCACAACCAATTTAATGTCCATGGAGGAGTTTTACCTTGCAATGTAAAGAAACTGTGTGTTGGAGTCTTTATACATTTGTTTCAAGACAGGAAGAAATGATTTAATAACTGCTTAAGTACTGAAGTATTCTGTACAAAAAAGGAATCTTCTCTTCCAGAATACCAAGAATGTGTCTCATGGTCTCCTCTATGACCTTTTTTTTTTCTGTCATCCCTAAGACTTCCAATCAACCACTCTATTTTTCTTGGAAAATCTACTTTCACATGCTGTTTATACCTGAAAACACATTTGTAATACACCCAATAGGGTGTCTAGTGGTTTTCTTTTTGCATTAAGGACAGCACAAGAAGAAATGGCATCATTTGTAGCAGGAGGGAGTTTGCCAGGTCCTGTAGACAATTTCCAAATCACTTTCTATAGTCAGTGGTAATTTAACAAAAAAAGCTATGGAATTTTCTTTACTGACTTCAGCAGATCCTTACCTCCCCAGAGATGCCATGCTGGGACAGAAGAGAAGGGAATTGGCAGCAATGGCTGAGAAATGTATGATCTACAGCATTTTCATCTGTTTTTATTCAAGCCAGAGTTCTCTAAACGTTCATGCATCAAGAGGAATCTAAACTACTTTTGCGGAGGTTGAATGGCAAGCTCTCAAAAAGAACATTGGACTTCACTCTGTAAATTTATTGTCCCTCAAACATACACACACATACCCAGCTTCTCAGTCTGTCCTTTCAATATGTAACATAATTTACTACCATGGCTTCAACTACCTGAATACTGATGCATCTCACATTTACATCTTTAGCCCAGAATTATTTTCTGAATACTAACTTCATATTTCCAGGTGTCTGAAGGACATTTTTTTTTCTAGAAACACCTTGCTCTCAACATGCCTTAATATTCCCCCCTCCAAAAGTAAAAAAAAATTTATTTACTTTGTGGTAATTGTAAATGATATTTAAAAAAAAAAAGAAAAAAAAAAAAAGAAAAACCCTTCCTTTCTTGCTCATATAATAGTCCTAGTCCCCTACAGTAAGACTTAGGTTTAGCCTTCCTTTCTCTTAGCTACCCATTTCACTTTTACCTAATCAGTTCCATATCATGTTCCTTTTACCTCAAATCTGTTTTCTTTCAGATTTTATGCTTTTAGCCTCCTTGATCATTTTAATTATTCCGAATGTCCTCTCATGAGTCTGTTCTACAGATAGTGTTTTGTCTGCTTAGAATAATCTCTCACCCCTTCTTTACCTGGTAAGTCCCTGCCCTTTGTTGAAGGGTCCCACTACATTTTATAAGCCAATCCTCATTCCCAGAGGAGAACTGATGTTTCTCTCTTCTGCATGCTTACCACAACTTATCATAAATATCAGTGTAGGTACCTTTTTTTCCCTACTAAACTATAAGCTCTTCAAAGGAAGGGACTGTATCTTAATCATCTTTAAAATCCCAGAACCCAGCACATAACAGTCTGTGGTAACAATTACTAAAGAATGAATGATATAACCTAAACCCAACTTATCAATTTATCCTTTAATGAACCATGCTTTTGGTGTCAAGTTTAACAACTATTAGCGTAAGAACTATTAACATAATCCTAGATTCCAAAGATTTTTTCCTATTTTTCTAAAATACGTGTAGCTTTATGTTCACATGAAATCTATCATCCATTTGAGTTTTTTGCATGTAATTATGAGACTTATTTTGAGGTTCATTTTTAGGCCTATGGTTGTCCAATTATTACAGCACCATTTTTTAAAGGCTATATTTCCTCCATCAGAGTATCACAATTTTGCCAGAAATATGTTGGTCATATATATTTGGGTGTATTTGGGGATTTTCTATTTTCTTCTTGGTTCCTCTGTATTTCTAAAATAATTATGTCTATACCTACAAAAAATCTTGATGAGATTTTGATAAACTTCATTAAATCTGTATATGAATTTGAGGAGACTTGATATCTTTGTTATGTTGAATGTTCAAATCCATGAATACAGTATGCCTCTTCATTTATTTGATCTTTCATTTCTTTTATTAGCATTGTTGCCATTTTCAGCATGTACATCCTATACATGTTCTGTTAGATCCACACCTAAGCATTTTATTTACTTTGTGGTAATTGTAAATGATATTTAAAAAAATTGTTTACAGCCCTGGCCAGTGTGGCTCAGTTAGTTGGAGAGTCATCCTGTAGCCTAAATGTTGTGGATTTGACTCCTGGTCCGAATACATACAATCCTCCAATCCCTGGTTTGGGCACTGATCCCCAGTCTGGCTGTGCCCAGGAGGCAACTAGTCAGTGCTTCTCTCTTCCATCAATGATTCTCTTTCTCCCTTCCTCTCTCTCTAAAGGCAATGAAAAAAAGTCCTCCATCCAGCCAAGATGGAGGTGTAGGTAGATATGTTTTGCTTCCTTGCTCAACCAAAAAAAGGATAACAACCAATTTAAAAACAAAACCAGAACTGCCTAAAAATCTAACTGTATGGAAGTCTGACCTCCAAGGAGTTAAAGAAGAAACATTCATACAGACTGGTAGGAGGGGAAGAGAGCAGAAACCTGGGCAGAGAGGATGTGCAGCAAGGTAGTGGCTGGCAGACTAGGCACACAGTCCCACATCTATTTGTGGATAAACTGGGAGGAACAAGTGGGTAATGAGACAGACCACACAACCCAGGATTCCAGCACAGGAAATTAAAGCCTCAAACCTTGGGCAGTTGTGGCAGTGGGAGACACCCCTACTCTCACAGGAGGGTCCATTGGAGGGGCTCACGGAATCCTAGAAGATACACAAGCACATCCACTCAGAAATCAGCATTAGAAAGAGCACAATCTGCTTGTGGGAAGTGAGGAAAGTGGCTGAAAATGGGAGAGAGCTGAGCAAACAGCACTATACCCCTCGGACCCCTTCCCCACCTACAGCACCACAACACATCCAAGTAGATTATCCCACCTTGGCAAATACCTAAGGTTCTGCCCCTTACAACATAACAGGTGTGATGAGAGAACGAAATATGGCCCAAATGAAAGGACAGAACAAAACCCCAGAAAAATAATTATATGAAATAGAGATAGGCAACCTATCAGATGCAGAGTTCAAAACATTGGTGATAAGGATGCTCAGAGAATTCATTGAGTATGGCAAAAAATAAAGGAAGAAATGAAGGTTACACAAAGTGAAATAAAGAAAAATATACAGGGAACCAACAGTGATAGGAAGGAAATGGGGACTCAAATCACTGGTTTGGATCAGAAAGAAGAAAGAAACATTCAACCAGAACAGAATGAAGAAACAAAAATTCAGAAAAATGAGGAGAGACTTAGGAACACCTGGGACAAATTTAAATATTCTAACATCTGAATAATAGGGGTGCCAGAGGGAGAAGATGAAGAGCAACAAATTGAAAACTTATTTGAAAAAATAATGAAGGAGAACTTCCCCAATCTGGCAAAGGAAATAGACTTCCAGGAAGTCCAGGAAGCTCAGAGAGTCCCAAAGAGGTGGGACCCAAGGAAGAGCACACCAAGTCACATCATAATTACATTATGATTAAAATGAAGGAGAGAATTCTAGAGGCAGCAAGAGATAAGGGGACAGTCACCTACAAAGGAGTTCCCATCAGACTGTCAGCTGATTTCTCAAAAGAGACCCTGCAGGCAAGAAGGGGCTGGAAAGAAGTATTCCAAGTCATGAAAGGCAAGAGCCTACATCCAAGATGACTCTATCCAGCAAAGCTATCATCTAGAATGGAAGGTCAGATAAAGTGCTTCCCAGAGAAGGTCAAGCTAAAGGAGTTCATCATCACCAAGACCTTATTATTTGAGATGTTAAAGGGACTTATCTAAGAAAAAGAAGATCAAAACTATGAAGAGTAAAATGACAACAAACTCACAACTATCGACAACTGAACCTAAAAACAAAAACAAACTAAGCAAACAACTAGAACAGGAACAGAATCACAGAAATGGAGATTACATGGAGGTTTATCAGCAAAGAGGGGGAGGGGGAGAATTGGGGGAAAGGTACAGGGAATAAGAAGCATAAATTGTAGGTACAAAATAGACAGGGGGAGGTTAAGAATAGTATAGGAAATGGGGAGGCCAAAGAGCTCATATGTACAACCCATGGACATGAACTAAAGTGGTGGAATGCAGAAAAAAATGGGACAACTGTAATAGAATAATAAATAAAATGTACATAAAAACATTATAAAAATGTCCTCAGATGAGGATTAAATAAATAAATAAATAATAAAATATTTCAACATGTCTATTGTTAGTGCATGGAAATGTGATTGCTTTTTGTGTTTATCTTGTGTGCTTCAAATTTGCTGAACTTAGGAGTTTTATGAGTTTCTTTTCTTTGGTTTTATTTTTAGACTTCTTGGGATATTTCTACATATGCCATATGCAAGTAGGGACACTTTTATTTTTTCCTTTCCAATCTGAGTGCCTTGTATTGCTTTTACTTACCTTATTATGTGGGCTATAAATTCTAGTGCTATGTTTACTAAGAATGGGGAGAGTGGATATATTCTTTTCCCTTGTTTCTGATCTTAGAGGCAAAGCATTCTGTCTTTCATTAAGTATGATGTTAGTAGTAGGATTTTTGTAGATATTCTTTATCCAGTTGATGGAGTTCCCCTTTATTCTACGTTTGCTGAGAGTTATTATCATGAATAGATATTAGATTTTTCTGGATCAGTATATGATTGTATGAGTTTTCTTGTTTAGCCTATCAACATATCATATTGACAAACTATTTAATTGAGGTAAAATTCATATAGGACATTATATGTTTCAGATGTACAACAGTGTAATTCAGCATTTGTATGTACTACAAAGTGATCACCCACAACAATCTAGTTACCATCTTTTACCACATAACTGACCCCCTTCACCCACTTTGCCCTGCAGCAACCCCCATCCTCTCTGGCAACTACTAATCTGTTTTCTATACCTATAAGTTTGTTTTTGTTGTGTTTGTTCATTTGTTGCTTTTTAGATTCCACATATGAGTGAAATCAGAAGGTATTTGTCTTTCTCCATGTAACTTATTTCACTTAGTATAATACCCTCAAAGTTCATCTATGTTATCAAAATGGCAAATTTTTTTCTTTTTTAAGACTGAGCAGAATTCCATTGTATTTATATACCACATCTCCTTTATCCATTCATTCATCCATCAGTGGACAGTTAGGTTGTTTTCATACCGTGGCTGTTTTAAATAATGATGCAATGATCATAGGGATGCATGTGTCTTTTTGAATTAGTATTTTTGTATTCTTTTAATAAATACTGAGAAGTGGAATAACTGGATCATATGGTAGGTCTATTCTTAATTTTTTTGAAGAATCTCCTTACTGTTTACCACAGTGGCTGTACTAATGTACATTCACACCAATAGTGAATGAGATATCCTTTTTCTCCACATCCTCTCCAAAACTTGTTTCTTGTCTTTTTGATAATAGCCCTTCAAACAAGTGTGAGCTGATATCTCATTGTAGTTTTGATTTGCACTTTCCTACCAATTAAAGATGTTGAACATCTTTTAAAATGCTTGTTGAGCACCCCTAAATGCATTGCAGCATTATTAACAATTGCCAAGATATGGAAGTAGCCCAAGTGTCCATCAATAAATGAGTGAATAAAACAATTATGGGACATTTATATGATGAAATACTACTCAGTCATAAAAAAGAAGAAAAATTTACCCTTTGCAACAGCATGGATTGACCTGGAAAACATTATACTAAGTGAAATAAGCCAGTCAGAGAAAGACAAATACTGTATGATTTCACTCACATATGGAATCTAGTGAACAAACTTAACTAACAAGGAAAATGGAGCCAGACTCATAGATGGAGAGCAGGATGACAGCTAGTGGAGGATGGAGAGATTGAGTGAAAAAGAAAAAGACATGGACCTGGACAAGAGTGTGATGATTTCTGGGGAGAGGGCATATAAGGGGACTGAAAGGTGATGTAAAAGATACAATATAGATTAAACTTTGAAAAATAATAAAGTGCCTGTTGACCATTTGTATGTCTTCTTTGGAAAAGTGTCTATTCAGATTCTCTGGCCATTTTTAAAATTAGATTGTTTTGGTTGTTGTTGAGTTCTATTAGCTCTTTATAGAATTTGGATATTAACCTGTGTTGGATATATGACTTGAAAAGACCTTCTTCCATTCAATAGTTTGTCTTTTTGTTTTGATAATAGTTTCCTTTACTTTGCAGAAGTTTTTTTTTTCTCAGTTTGACTTAGTCCTATTTATTTATTCCTGCTTTTGTTTCCCTTCCTTTTGGATTCACAGCCTCAAAACCATTAGTAAGACTTATGTAAAGGAGCTTACTGTAAAGGAGCTTACTGTTGTTTTCTTCCAGGAATTTTATGATTTGGGTTCTTACAGTCAAGTGTTTAATCCATTTGAGTTTATTTTTGTGTTTAATGTAAAATAGTGGCTGGGTTTCATTATTTTGCATGTAGCTGTCTAGTTTACTCACCACCATTTATTGAAGAAATAGTCCTTTCTTCATTGTTTATTCATAAATTAATTGTCCATATATGTGGGGGCTTATTTCTGGTTTTGCTATTCTGTTCTGTTGATCTATGTGTCTCTTTTTAGGCCAATACCAACCATTTTGATTACAATGGCTTTATACAATAGTATAGAAATCAGGGAACGTGATCCCTCCAGCTTTGTTGTTCTTTCTCAAGATTGCTTTGGCTATTCGGGAATCTTTAGTGGTTCCCTGAAAACTTTACAATTATTTGTTCTACTTCTGTAAAAATGTCACTAGAATTTTGATAGGGATTGCACAGAATCTGTAGATTTCTTTAGGTAGCATGGACACTTTAACAATATTAATTTTTTAATCCATGAGCACACAATATCTTTTCATTTGCTTGTGTCTTCTTCAATTTCTCTTATCAGTGTCAGTATATAAAAATTTCTTTTATACTGTTCAGTACCAGGTATGTCACCTCCTTGATTAAGTTCATTCCTAGGTATTATATTCTTTTTGGTATAATTATAAATGGGATTGTTTTTTTAATATCTCTTTCTGGTAGTTCATTATTAGTATAGAAGCATCACACAGTTCTGTATATCGATTATGTGTCCTGCAGCTTTGCTAAATTCATTTCTTAATTCTAACAGTTTTTTTGGTGGAGGCTTTAGGGTTTACTATGTGTATAGTATCATGTCATCTGTAAATAGTAAGAATCTTGCTTTTTTCCTTTCCAATTTGGATGCTTTCTTTTTGCTTCTTCTTGCTTAATTTCTCTGGCTAGAACTTCTAATACTATGTTGAATAAAACTGACAAGAGTAAGCATACTTGTTTTGTTCCTGATTTTATTTTATTTTTTTCATTTTTCATTTTTTTATTTTAGTTGTTGTTCAAGTATAGTTTTCTGTCTTTTACTCCTATCCCAGTCCACCCTCCTAGTGCTCCCCTCCTCCCTCCCATTTCCAACTCCCTTAGTTTTTGTCCATGTGTCCTTTATACTTGTTCCTATAATCCCTTCCCTTTTTCCCCTGAAATTCCCTCCCCTCTCCCCTCTGGTTACTGTCATCCTGTTTTCTATTTCAATGTCTTTGGTTATATTTTGCTTGCTTGTTTGTTTTGTTGCTTAGGTTCCTGTTAAAGGTGAGATCATATGGTATTTGTCTTTTA
>PVKM010004159.1:0-47176 GCA_004027735.1 Carollia perspicillata
TATCAGTTTTAGGGGTAACCGCTAAGACAGCAAAGCCCGCGAGGAGCCCCGCCCTCTCTGGCATCATCAGGCCGCGCCCCCAGGGCGGAGCCGGCGCATGCGCGTCCTGCCCGCGGGCGGGGGCGGGGCGGACGAAGGTTCCGACTTCCAACATGGCGCACGCTGGCGGCGGCGGCGGCTCCGCGGGCCGGGGGCTGAGCGGCGCCCGTTGGGGTCGCTCGGGGTCCGCAGGCCACGAGAAGCTGCCAGTGCATGTGAGTGGCGCCCCAGCCCTCCCTCAGAGACCTCGTCATCCGGCCCCGACAGACCTGCGCCCCCAACCCATGCCCCGCCCGGCCCCACCTCTAGGTCTCCTTCGCGGGGCTCAGAACCCCAGATCACCAACCTCTCACCTCGGGCCCCTCGGATGCTGGCCCGTCTCCGTCCCCGCCAGAGACCCCTGTCCCCAGTTCCCTCCACTGACCTGGCTCATCGGGATCTTACCCCTCCCCCTCCCCCTTCCTGTAGGTGGAGGACGCCCTCACCTACCTGGACCAGGTGAAAATCCGCTTTGGCAGCGACCCTGCCACTTACAACGGCTTCCTGGAGATTATGAAGGAGTTCAAAAGCCAAAGGTACCCGTGGGGCCCCTCTCCACCCCGGGTGGCCACCATCGGGCTGAGCGACATGGGAGCCCCCAGCTGGGTGACCGCGGCCACCATCGGGCTGAGCGACATGGGAGCCCCCAGCTGGGTGACCTTGCACAGGTCGTCGAACCTCTGGGATCCTCGGTTCCTTCCTCTAAAAAAAAACGGGAGTGTGGAGTCCCCTCTTCGTGGAGCTGTTATGGGAATTCCTGGAAAGAGGGCAGGTGTGGGGGTGAGGCAAGTCAGAACGGCAAAGTCTTTCTTCAAAATTTTGATTTTTAGATGAACTTTGTTTATCCAGGACTCTTTTAAAATTAATTTTTAAAGCACTGCATTAAAATGTTATTATTCTTGATTGTTGAATGTCTTGGCGACCTCTCTCCCTTAAATCTTGTCCCCAAGGTGAGTTCCTCACTCACCTCTCCCCAATCCCAGGCCTCCTAGGAAGTTGTGCCCATAAAATCCTTGGTAAGGAACCTGCTATTTTAGAAGGCATTTAAAACACATTAGTTGTTTTTTTCAGGCATAGAATCAAGAGGGTTAGACATCCATAGAGGACCCTGCAATCATTCCCTTGTGTGAGAGGAGGCTCACTGAGGCCTATCCGACAGAGTCAGGACTAGAACTTGGGTCCTCTGACACTTAGATCCTTGACTGTTACATCCCCACCCTGCTGCTTCTCCCTCTGAGGAAGTACCACAGGGCTGGCCTGGTTTCTTTCCGCAAGCACTACGCTGAGACCTTGGCCTTGACTACACCCATGATGGAGACCCCGTCTCTCCCCTCGAATTCTTAAGCAGTTCCCATGCTTGTAGGGCCTTTAGCATTTATGCATTGTAATCAGTTGCTGGGATCAACTCCTGTGTCATTGTTGATCCCTAATTCATATCAAATGAGGGAATTTATCTCACCTCATCATTTGGAGGACTTTGACCTCCTGCCACGTCTTGGAGCCCAGGACTTGCAGTTACTCTCCTGACAGCCTTAGTACTGAGTACATTTGCTTGGAGTGTTTGGGGGAGCTGTGCCTTGTGACCATTCTGTGGTGCTCACCAGGGGCACAGGGAGCTCAAGCCTGGCTGCCCTGGAAGTAGATCACTGTCAGCAGAATCACCCCAGTCACATTTTTGGGTGCTTTGTTGTCAGTGAGAAGCTGGTTACGTGGCACTGTCACAGGAGTCTGGAATAGATTTCACTTTGAATTTGTGGAGACGCCTTTGCCCACTCATGTACTTTATTCCAGCATCGATACTCCTGGAGTCATCCGACGAGTCTCACAGCTCTTCCACGAACACCCTGACCTCATCGTTGGATTCAACGCTTTCCTTCCCCTTGGTTACAGAATCGACATTCCCAAGAATGGCAAGTTAAACATACAGTCGCCTCTGTCCAGCCAGGTATGCAGCTGCAGTGGTTTGCGTGATCTTGGCCTTAACACAGCCCACAGTGGTTCTCAGGCACTCGGGTCAGACAATGTGTCTTGAATATTGCGTTGCTGGAAATCCAGTGACAATTTGGTCTTTCCTAGATGTGCTACTCTCTCCTAGCACAAGTGGAAATAAATCGAAACACCTATACGGGCAGCCTCTGCTTCCCAAATCAATCCATTGGGAGGATTTAAATCAAGAGTGGATGTGTGTGTGTGCATGTGAGGAAGGCATTCTCCTGACACAGTTTATGTCCAATCAAGTCTTAACTGCATCCCGGGTAACTGAGGTCTTAGCCCGAGGCCTTAATTCCCTGTGAGCACACTGGGCAGGCCGAGCTGGTACTTGGTGGTCGCTCTGAACACCCTTGATGCCAACCACAAAATGAAGCACTTGGGATGTGGGTGCGATTGGCCATTTTTATAATTGCCAGCAGGGTCATTAGCTCAGCTCAGGCTTGTGGCTTTGGTCTCTTCTCTCTTGGCGACATCTTGCTGCCTCCTCTATCTGCAGTGCAGAGGCCTCTTTGAGCTTTACTTTTATAAGGTTATTACTGTTTCTCTCTACCCTGGCCCTGTTACCATTTAAGGTGTGGTGTTTTGCTAAGGGCGGTGGATGTCCAGAGCATTGGAGGGTGTTTAGTAGTGTCCCTGACTCAACCCGCTAGGCCTTTACCAGATATTGTCAAGTATCTTCTGGGAGTAGAATCTCCCCCAATGAGAACAGCTAGTCTGAGCAAACCCACTCTTTCAACCTCCTCCCTCTCTGCCGCAGGGGTTTTAGTGGGGAAGGTAAAAATCTACCGCAGGAAGCATTTTGCAGGTTTCTCCTCTGATGAAGGAGTGTCCTCTCCAATAAGAGTGTCAGATCGGGAAGGAAAACAGTGAGAGAGGCCTACGCAAGGCAAGCTCCACGTCCAGTGTATTGTTTTATTAAAGCCAAGGGTGCATCTCAGTTTTAAAAAGGAACTTGGAAGCCTGTGGCTGCTGAATTCCAAATAGCTTCCATTTTATGTTTGTGAATGAAGCCCCAGGATCCAGACAGGGGGCTTGTGCCTCTAGACCATAAAAGCCTTGGCAGGATTAACCTTTGAAACAGTGACGGCCGGGGGAGGAAGCCAAGCTCATTGTCAACAGAGTGCATGGAGCGCTTAGTGAGTCCGAAGCACCCTGTGAACTCGGTATCATTCCCACCACTTGCTAAGAAAAAGCGAAAATCGTGCTTCCTGTGTGGACATGGCCGGTCTCAGTCCCTGGCTGTGGGAGTCACTCTGCTCTGGGCCAGGTCTCCATGGGAACTGCACGTGGTGCCTCTGCTGTTCCACACGCCCCAGGGAGGGTTCTTGTAGAGATAACAGACCGGACCAGTCTGGTCTTCCCTGGCTGGCCGAGGTGAGGAAGGCCCATTAACTTGAAAGGTGGGAGAGAACTTAGTGAACAGCCACTCAGCAGGGCTTCTAGTCTTGCTGCTTCCGAAAGAAGTCTCATCCAGGTTCAGCCCCCTGAGCTGGAGAGTGTGATCAGGAACACCAGCCCACTCCGCTTCGTCAGTGCTGAGGCCCAGCAGGGTTTCCAGCCGGCTTCTCAGCAGCCCTCAGTGTCAGGCACAAACAGGGCGTCTTCCCGGCTTCCCGGCATCCTTTGAGAGGACACGGCAGCTGGACATCTTCACAGAGCTCCTCGTACGCCGGTGCTCTCTGGTGATGTTTTTTTTAAATTGGTTTGTCTAGCCTCCCTGTTTGGAGTTCACCTTGGTTCTTTTCATTTTTCACCTCGTCATGAATCCTGTCAACTGCAGGCAAGGAGGGAGTAGCTCCTAGATGCCGAGGAAGAGAAGTAAGGGCATCCTAGCCTGTGGGGAGCCCTTCTTGCAGGGTTTCCAAGCCTTGGCACCATTGCCGTCATGGCTGGATTGTTCTTTCTTGTGGAGCCTCCTTTGCACTCACTGCAAGGCACCAAACAGCACCTCTGCTCCACCCACCTGATACCAGTAGCACTTCCTCCTCCAGTGTGACAACCTAGAAATGGCGCCAGACCTTGTTCCCTGTGGGCCAGAGGACCTCGAGCGGAAGAACGACCCCTTACTGGGGCCGAAGCTTCTGTGGTTGGCACCATTCTGGATCTGGTCGACTGGGCCCTGTTACCTCACCTGTGCAGAGAGAACCCCAGTGTCACCCTGTGTGTCACTCTCACACCACACCTTTCTGTAGCAAAGTCAGAAAATAAACAATCTGCTGTTTCTTACAGATTCGCCTTCCTGGAAAAACCAGGAGTCCTCCAGGTCAGGCAAGACCCTCATCTATCTTGGTCCTGACTGTGTCCCAACCTCGGCATGCGTTGCCAGGAATGTGTGGGCAGGGGGAGACTGGATGTCGGTGGGCCCCCTCAAGGGCAGACCCTGCCCTCTGGGAGCTAACCTTTTTATGCTTGCCTGGGGCAACAGCCAGATTGAGCAGGAATAAAAAGACAAACCTTGAGTGTAGCTTGTAAGACAAACGGCCCCATTGTGTTCAATGGAAGGCCTACTGTCCACGCTCTGAGTAGGGTCGTCTGGAAGTTCAGTCAGTTCCTGGTAGGTCATCTCTGCCTAGGTCACCCACAGAGTGAGTGCAGATTGTCTCCTGTGTGTCAGGCCCTGGGGTTTACTGGAAGTCCCAGCTCGTGGGGTGTCTGAACAGTCGAGGTGGGAAATCCTGAGATACAGACGGACAGATGTGAAATGTGTGATGGAGCTCACTGCAAGCAAAAGGTGGCCGGAGCAGGGCTTGAGGAGAGCAGTGGGAGCTGTGCCTGGGGTTGGGGAGCGGATGTCTTCCTGGTGGTGCGGTAGAGGCCTGAGGTAGGAATGAGAGAGTGTGTTTGAGAAATAGCCAGGAAGTTGGTGGGGCTGGGACACGAAGTGTAGAGGATGGGATAGAGAGCCAGGAGCATGGGAAGTTGGTGGACAGTTCTGGAAAGGCCACTTTGGCTGCTATACCAGCCGTGGACTGAGGTTGCAGAGGAGACCTGTGAAGCCAGACAGTGGGAGAAGAGAGGGAAACGGACTGGTTGCCTCTTGCATGCAACCCAGGCATGTGCCCTGAGCTGAATCAAGCTGGTGACCTTTTGGTTAGCAGGCGGATGCTCAGTCCACTGAGCCACACCAGCCAGGACCTGTATAACGTTTTGTGTCTGGCTTCCTTCACTCAGCATGGTGTTTTCAAGGTTCATTAATGTTATGTTAGAGCGCCCATGAATCAGAGCTTCATTCCTTTCTATGGCTGAATAACATGCCCTGAATGGATGAACCGCATTTAATTCGTCCGTTCCTCAGTCGGTGGACACTTTAGTTGTTTCCATCTATTGGTGATTTTGACTAGTGAGTGCCACTTAGAACACGAGTGTTGGAGGATTTGAACACCTGTTTTCAGTTCTTTGGGGTGATACCTGGGAGCAGAGTCGCTGGGCCATGTGGTAACTATGTCTATCTGTTTGCTGTAGCGCTGCACCATTTAGCGGAACCCTGGTTTCTGGGGTGGTTCTCTGTCTTGTCACAGTGAACTCACTCCAGGGGATTGGAAGGTGCATGTGGTGCTGGAAAACGCCCCCTGGGAAGTGCCAGGGAGCTTCTGGTGAGCGCACAGCCTCCTCTGAAGCAGACCCTGGCCCCAAGGCTCCCTGCCCCTGCTATCTTCCACTGCGAGGTAATCAGCAGGAGCACCCCAGAGTGTTCTAGAAGGCATGCCACCGCCCGGGGGGGGGGGTGACCTTCAGAACCATGACTGCTCTGGGTCTGTCGTGTCTCTGACGTCCTCAGCGCACACTTTCTAGAGTTATCTGTGCACCCACTGCTGTGGGCTGAGTTGTGTCGTATCCCCTCCACCCCAGACTCTTAAACTTTCAAGTCCTAACCCTTGGTGCATTAGAAGGTGACTATATATATATTTGGAGATGGGGTTCTCACAGAGGTACGTGAGGTAAAGTAAATTAAGGCCTTGTGGCGACTGCTCATCCAGTCTGGTGTCCTGAGGAAATTTGGGCACACAGAGAGACCCGGGGACATGCACACACAGGGATAGCCATGGGGACACCACGAGAAGGCGGCCATCTGCAAGCCGGGGGCCTAAGGAGACACCAGCCTCCAGACCTTCCAGCCCCCTGAATGGTGAGGAATAAGTTTCTGTTGTGGAAGCCACCCCGCCCATGGCATTTTGTTACAGCAGCCTAAGCAGACGAGGGTGCCCACCCAGATGACGGCCAGTGTGCCTTGCAGTCCCTGTCCTGCCAGAGCCCTGTGGGCGGCGGGTGGCACGAGGCACAGGTGGGCTGCTGGGCGCCTGGGCAGTGGGAGCAGCAGACTCGGTTTGTTCCTTCACTGTCCGTCTGATCATTCCCTGGCAGCGGGGATAGCGGCTCTGTCCCAAGCTGTGCTCCAGGCGCTGTGGATACAGCCGTGAACGAAGCAGAACCTCTGTCTCCATGGTGTTTGCCGTCTAGTCAGGGTGGACAGACAACAAAATAAGTACCGTGTGTTACAATGCATGTAGGAGAAGAACAGCAAGAAAGAGGCTCAAAGCGCCAGGAGACAGGGTCCTTTGAGTTGGGCACAGGATGGTTCCTGAAAACTGCTTGAGAAACAGCCCCTGCTTGCTGGAGATCTGCAGGATGTCCAGGGTCACTCCTGATGGCCCGGCTACTGTCAGAGGCAGGTGGATGCTGTCATCAGAACCATGTGCAAAATTCCAGTTTAGAAACAGAAATATCACCTTGGGGGATTAAGGAGGCAGGGGGTGGTATAACCCTAATACCACCAAGAATTAGGTTTCTGAGTGCAGAGGGCAGAGATGTGTGCACTGTTTTGTCGTCCGGATTGACGGAGAAGCACACAAATGAAGGCGTGCTTGACGACTGGGCAAGGCCCACTCTCCGGTGATTTGCCCAGGGCTTAGCGCCCGAAGTCCCACAGTCCGGGCAGCCCGAACAGGGAGCCTCCTGCACCTCCAAGCCCCTGGTGAGAGCGGGCGCTTCTGCGGTTGAAAACAGCCCTGCTGAAATGGGCCGGCAAAAAGCGTGGGAAGTCTTGTTTTACAAAGAGGCCGAAACTCCTCTCCAAAAAGGATTAAACAGTCACATTTTGTTCCTTTCTCGCAAATGCTAATTTTTCAAATTGCAGAGTGTCGCTCAACCCCTTGTGTGCTCTGAGCCGGTCGGGAAGTGTCAGGTGGAGGCCAGCGTGTGAGACTTGCCCAGGAGGAGTGGTCTGTGTGTTCTGGGGTCCCCCATCTGCACCCCTCCCTCCAGACCCCCAGAAGGAACCTTTTCCAGCGTCTCACTAGAACGCTTGGCTCTGTGCTGGGTTCTGCCTGTTGTTGTACAGACAGTGGCCTGGTCTGGCATTTGTCTCAGTCTGTCCTGGTGTCCGGCTGCCGGTAACTCACTGTTGTGTTGTTGTCAGGAGAATTCACATAACCACAGCGACTGTGCTGAGAATTTCAAACAACAGCTGCTGTACAAGGAGGACAAGCCCCAGGTGCCCTTGGAGTCAGATTCTGTGGAGTTCAACAACGCCATCAGCTACGTGAACAAGATTAAGACCCGCTTCCTGGACCACCCTGAGATCTACAGGTCATTCCTAGAGATACTGCATACGTACCAGGTAGGAGGCCTCTGGTCCTGCTTCTCCACGGCCGCGCCTGGCGTCGTCCCGTGTCAGGTGCATTAGAAGTGTTTTCTTGTCTGGATTATGGGATTCTGTAAAAATCCGATTTTTGTACTGTGGTAAAACACAGATAACATATAGCTGAGCATGTCAACCATTTTAAGTGTCCGGTTCGGTAGCAGTAAGCACATTTCGCACTGTCGCGCAGCTGCCTCCGCCATCCGTCTGCAGAACACTTTTCACGCTGTGAGACTGACACTCACTCCGTCCCTGTTAAACACTGCCACCCCTCCCCCAGCCCCAGCACCCTCCATTCTTCTGTCCGTCTCTGTGAATTTGTCGACTCCTCTAAGGGCCTCACGTAAGTGGGACCCTACGGTGTTTGTCCTTTTGTGACTGGCTTATTTCACTCAGCACCTGTGGTAGCAGGTGTCAGAATTTCCTTTTTAAGGCTAAGTACTATTCCATTGTGTGGACGGACCACACTGTTTACCCAGTCATCTGCTGAGGGACGTTTTGGCTGCTGCGAACACGGTTGTACACGTACCTGTTGGAGTTCTGTGTAGTTTTTACTTTAATTTACTCCTTGGGGCAGTTGTGCACCCAAGGAAATGTACATCAGAGGGATTTAAAAAGAACCTGAGCGGCTACTCTTAATTAAAAGATGATTTCGTTATTGTTTAGACCACGCAGCTTCCTTCATTTCTGCTGATCACAGCTGGGCCCTGTGCAGGTGCTGGAGCGACAGAGATGAATGTTGCTGCTGCCCGGGAGTTCAGTCCAGAGGTGGGAGACACTCAGAGATGCGTGGGGCGGGAACGAAGGAACCTGCAAAGAAGTACGTCAGGATGAACGGCTGCCCGCTGTGTAGGGGTCGGACAGAAGGTGTTCAGGTTAAATCTTGGCAAATGGGTCAGAACCATCAGGTGCACAAGCACAGATAAAGGGTGGGCTGTTGGCGTTGGGGACAGCCTGTGCAAAGGCCCAGGGGTCAGAAGGGGACGTGACAGGAAGTGCAGGTAGGCCAGTGCTGAGGGACCTCTCTGTCATACAAGGAGTTTGGACATCATCCTCTTCCAGACACGAGGTTTCCTTTTATTTTTCTAAGCAATGGAACCTAACTTTTAGAAATGAAATATTCTGCACAACAAATCTTCCGCCTTGATAAATGAAGTAAAGAAGTGGGATTCCCTTTAGCCAAAAGTGTAGGGTCAGATCGATGGGGTTTGCTTCCTGTAAACGCAGGGGAGCTGTTGTGACACAACAGACTTTTTGCCATCAGTGGTGTTGACGGTGTGCATGGCCCCGTCGGACTCACGCAGTGCGTGTGCTACGTACTCTGTACGTAGTGCGTGTGCTGTGGTAAGGGCTTGCTTCTCACAGGGGAGCGATTGCAGTGGCAGCTGTGAACATTCGATGGGGCCAGGGGTGAGGGACGGTGGTGTTTGGGATCGTAGGAGCTTGTGGGTCCTTCAGACTCCACAGGGCCATCACAGCTTAGGGGCTGGGGGGATCCTTGGAGAGAAGGCTGGGACGTGTCTGTTCTGTTGGTGGCAATGGGGAGGCAAAGAAGTTAGACGTTTATCCACGGTCATTATCCAAAGTCCTGTGCATAGGCCACAGACTCCTTCAGAGAAGCCTCACTGGAGAAGGTACAGCTCGGCGTCCCCTAGCCAGAGCCACTGGGAGCTGGTGGGAAACGCAGGTGCCTGGGCCCGCCTGAGTTGTGACTCCTCAGGTCTTGCCCGGCATCTGCATTTCAAACAAGACCCCTAATGGCCTGGACCTCAGGCTGGCAGTTTCTTTAAGAGTAGCTTAAAGTGAGTTTTTGTGTGAATTATTCCGACTTTAGAACATTGGCTTGGGTTTTTAAAAACACATTATCAGGCCAAAAGCCAGCAGCTCTGGGTAAATCTGGCCACATGTTACAGGATTTCGATACTCTGTTGGGCTTTGGTTCAGACCTTAGCTCTGCCCCCTGTGCCCTCAGGGCCCCTTCCCTCACCCCACTGAGCCTCAGGGTAATCTGTCAAATGGCCGTAACACTGGTGGTGCTGCTCCTGCGTTAAATGAAGTTGACTGAGGTCACTGACTGGCACGGGGCTTGCCTTGGGTCACCTGTGGGGAGCCAGTCTCCATTGCCTGACTTCATGAATGTGTCCTGTGTGTACGTTGAGTGAGCACAGCCAGTTCTGCCTTGATGTGACACAGGAGATTCCTAAAAGTGACCTTGCTCTGAAAATTCGCACCAGCCACAGGGCCTCTGGGGAAACAGTCAGAGCACGCCACTGGGAAACTGTGTCAGCGAAACATTAAAAAAAGGCACCTACTAAAAATGGTAGTGCCATTGAACACATTAAATGGCTAAGAATGAATGACACGAATACTGCAGCACTGCCGGCACTTGACATTGGAAAGGCCTGAGGTTCACCCGTGGGTGTGGAAGGTTGCAGCCTGTGGGTCACTGGGAGGAGGTTTCCTGAAATGGGTGTTGTAACTTCCTGTGGGTACAGTGGGCTGTTCCTAACATGTCGGGGGGGCTGTATTCCCACACTACTCCGTCAGCTCTGCGGTTTTTCTGCCCTCACCCACGTAAGCAGTCGCACACTCCGCCCTGCACTCTCTTGACTCCTTAGCGTGCGTGTCAGGCTCAAACAAACACGTGTCCAAAACAAGCATTGGAACAGAACTGACTGTCTCCATGGGAACATCCCCAGAAAGCGTGTCCCCGTGCCAGGTGGCACCAGTCTTCCTTTCCACTTCATGGTTCCCACGTCCTCGTGGGAAAGCCGGTCCTTTACATCTTCATCGGTCCAACGAGCAAAGTGGCGCTGCTCAATCGTCGTTCCGTGTGTAGAGATGGCACCCTCTCTGCACCGAGTGGTCTTTGCCCATTTTTTCTTCAGAGTTCAGGTGTCCCGGTGACTTTGGTGGGGGGTTGGGGGAGGCAGTTATTTTTCCCCCTCCTAAACACGTGCTGTGGGTGCAGCATTGAAAACCGGCCCCCCGGGGGTGCAGCAGACCGGGAGGAGGGAGACCGTTGGCTCATTCTCCTTCGTAGCCCTGGAGTAGGCGTGCGGAGCAGTGAAGTCCCGCACCCTGGGAGGGCCCCAGCCCGCCGGTGCCTCTTGCTTGGTCACATTTCCAGGTGTAAAGTTTACAGAGACTTATTTTTAATGTGCATCTTGAGTTCTGCCTGTGCTTCCTGCCTTCCAGACCCAGGTCCCCTCTGGCCTTCATCTTGTCACTTTGAGCACTGGGTCAGGCCATCATCCTTTGTAAACCCTCAGGTCTTGGTGACTCTGGGTGAACCACTTCATTGGCCTGGAAGTGCTGTCCCTTCCTCTTTACCCTCCTCCGTTGAGGCCCAGCGCCAGTGCCACAACCCCTGCTGGGCTGTACATGCCTCCTTGCCCTTGGGAGGGCTGGGACCACTGCTCCCACGACCGGACCCCTGACCGTATCCCCTCACGCTCCCAGCATGGACCCCATCCAAGGCCAGGGTGCTCAGGCCATGCTGTGGAATGAGGTCCAGATAAGGGAACCTGGCACAGGGCACCCCAAGGTGGCAGGCTGGGCCTCTCTCTCCCAGTAGGTGTCCTTCTGTCTCCTCCACAGTGAGATGCTTGAATGTCACAATGTAGGCACCTGGTTCCGTGGCTAACAGCTCATTTTCCCTTTCCTCACAATCGGCAGAAGGAGCAGCTAAGCACGAAGGGCCGGCCCTTCCGAGGCATGTCTGAAGAGGAGGTGTTCACCGAGGTGGCAAACCTCTTTCGGGGCCAGGAGGACCTACTCTCAGAGTTTGGGCAGTTCCTGCCTGAAGCCAAGCGGTCCCTGGTAAGTAAGAGCACCCACCAGCCTGGGTGCCACCTTCTCATCCAGAACCCCATGCCTCACTGCAGTCCCAGAGCCAGGCCAAGCTTGTGCGACCCCCAGGACATTCTGGGTTCTCCCACGAGCCACACAGGACATAGACACCCGGGGAGCCCCAGTGCAGGCTCTACTTCCACATCAGGCTGGAGCAGATCCTGGAGAGGGCTTCTCAGTATGGACAGTACCTGATGGCGAGGGCTGTTTTGGGAGGTGGAGACGAGGGGAGGAGACCTTGTATTCCTCCTGGCCTGCGGCCCAGGACCACAGAGCCGCCTGCCTTGTAACCAGGGCCTTGTGGGCAGATGCAGGTGGTGACAGGCTGAGTCTTGGCAGTGACTGAAGGGCAGAGAGCAGAGGAGGGATCTGGGACGGACTGTGAGGGTGCAGACTGTACTGTCAGTCTTCCTTCCCCTGTTGTGGCCTGCGGTTTGCTGGGCTACACTTCCCATTCCCTCTTTTTCTTTTCTTTTCCACGAACCATGAGGCTTTTCTTTTTTAATTGAAGTAAAATTTTACTTTATGTTATTTTTAAAGATTTCATTTATTTCTAGACAGAGAGGGAAGGAGGGAGAAAGAGAGGGAGAGAAACACTAATATGTGGTTGCCTCTCACGTGCCCGCTACTGGGGACCTGGCCCACAACCCAGGCCTGTGCCCTGACTGGGAATGGAGTCTGCAACGTTTTGGTTCGCAGGCCGGCACTCAGTCCACTGAGCCACACCAGCCAGGGCAGAATTTTAAAGTGTACAATCTAGTGGCATTTAATGCATTTACATGTTGTGCAAGCACTACCTCTGTCTAGTTCTGGAACATTTCCACTACCCGAAAAGGAGACCCCGTCCCCATTACAGGCACTCCCCATGCCCCTCCCCCCGCCCCTGACAACCACCAGTCTGCTCTCTGTCTTTGGATTGGCCTGTTCTGAACCTTCCTTATAAACAGAGTCATACAACATGTGGCCTTTTATGTCTGGCTTTTCTCCCTGAGCATATTTTCAAGGTCCATCCACGTTACACCACATGTCGATGTGTCACTCCTTTTCGTGGCCCGATGATAGTCCATTGTGTGGATGGACCACGTTCTGTCTATGCGTCAGCGGATATTTGAGTGATTTCTGCTTTTTGGCAGTTGTAAGTACTGCCGACATGCACGTGTGTGTACGAGGATTTGTTTGAGTCCTTGTTTTCACTTCCTTGGGGTCTATATCTGAGAGTGGGATTACTGAGTCATATTGTCACTCTGCGTTCAAGTCCTGAGGAACTGCCAGACTGTTTTCCGAAGCAGCTGCACCAGTCTGGGCTCTCACCAGCAATTCCTCCCATCACTGACCCATGGTGTTTCCCTCTCTTCTTTAAAAATTATATCCTTCATGGTTGCTGCGAAATGGTATCTCATTGTGATTTTGATTCACGTTTCCCTGTTGGCTAGTGATACCGAACATTTTTTCATGTAATTATTGGCCATTTGTACACCTTCTTTGGGGAAATGTGCATTCAAGTCCTTCGCCCGTATTTTAGTTTGTCTCTTGGTTGTTGAATCGTAAGAGTTCTTTATATATTCAGAACACTAGACCCTTAGTAGATATTTTCCTTCGTTCTACTGGTTGTCTTTCCCTTTCTGGGTAGTGTCCTTTGATGCACATAAGTTTAAATTTTGATCAAGTCCAATTACCTATTTTTTGTTGCTCATTCTTTCTTTTAGGGTCAAGTCTCAGAATCCATCTCCAGATCTTTTAGAGTCAGGAAGGTTTCTCCCCGTTTTGTAATGGTTGTGTAGTTGTAGCGATTATGTTTAGGTTACTGATCCCTTTTGTGTTAGTATTTGTATATGGTGTGAGGTAAGGCGTCCCGCCTCATTCTTTTGCATGTGGAGATCCAGTCACCCCGGAGCTATTGGTTGAAGAAGCTCTTTTTGTTCTCATTAAGTGGTCGTGGCACCCTCGTTGAAAACCAGTTGGCCATGGTTGTATGAGCTTAATTCTGGACTCCCCGTTTCTGATCCGTTGATCTCCCCGTCTTCCCTTAGGCCGCCAGCACCACACTGGGAAGGCCAGCCATGGACATTGCTGTGTCCATGAGCATTACTGTTGTTACTGTAGCTTTGTAGTAAGTTTGAAAGCTGGAAGTGTGAGTCCTCCAACTTCATTCTTTTCCAAGATTGTTTTGACTCTTCAGGGGTCCTTGCGATTAATTCCATAAGAATTTAAAGATCGGTTTTTCCCGGTGATCTTTGAAAGTCACCATTTCTGTTGATAGAAATTGCATTGAATCTTTCAACTCTTCGGGGAGTAGTCAACTTAAGTGGTCCAACCCGTGACCATTCAGCATCTCTCTGTTTATTTAAATAGTCTTTAATTTCTTTCAGCAATGTGTTACAGTTTTCAGTGTACATGTCTTGCACCGCCCTGGTTAAATTTATTAAATTTTTTTATACTTTTGGAAATGGAATTGTTTTCTTTTTTTTAAAGATTTTATTTATTTTTAAAGAGAGAGGAAGGGAGGGAGAGAGGGAGAAAAACATCAGTGTGTGGTTGCCTCTTGAGCACCCCCCAACTGGGGATGTGGCCTGCAACCCAGCATGTGCCCTGACTGGGAATCAAACCAGCGACCCTTTGGATCACAGGCCAGCACTTGGAATTGTTTTCTTAATTGCATTTTTTGATCTTCCATTGCTGGTATATAGAAAGACCACTCCTGTGTGCTTTCCTTGTGTTGATTTTGTAATCTGCCATTTTGCTGAATTTGTTGATTAGCTTTGTTTTTGTGCATTTGCTAGGATTTTTTATGTATCAAACTATGCCACCTGCTAATACAGTTTTCCTTCCTACTTTCCAGTTTTGATGCCTTTTATTTATTTATTTATTTTTTTTTTTTTGGTCTCGTTGCCCTGGTGGAACGCCCAGTACTTTGGTGGAAGCAGGCATCCTTGTCTTGTTCCTGAACTTAGAGGGAAAGATTGAAGTCTTTCCCCGTCGAGTGTGCTGCAGGCTGTGGGTTTTTTGTCAACGCCCTCTATCAGATTGAGGAAGCTCCCTTCTCTCCCTAGTTTGTTGACTTCTGTTTCCTCTTTTCGTTGTTCTTCCTCTCTGCCCTTGATGACTACCTGGAGTGTGAGTGCATGGAAAGTCACCCCCCTTCATGTGTCATCACTACGTCTTCTGAATGCAGACATTTGAAAGCAGAGCTGGGGACAGTGGCATCAAAGGGAGATCAGGGGCAACCGGAGTCTGGGTTTAGGTGCCCTGAACATTCTTGGTCCAGCCAGGGTGGGCTGGGCTTTGTCCCGTGCCCCTAAGGGTCACTGTCTCCAGGACCCTTAGCAGGGATGCCACCAGGAAACCCTGACTCCAAGTCAGAGAAGCCCTGTGCCTATGAGTGGAGCTGACATTAAGTGCTGGAGCTGGAGCCCTGGGCGTCTTAGGGGGCTGAGGGACTGGGTGGAGCCCTATGAGCACACAGCCTGGGCCACACGGCACTCAGCCTCTTCGGGTGCTGCACGTGGGCTGCAGCCAGCCGCATCACCTCCGGGCCTCCTTCCCTTCTCTTCCGCGAGATTAACCGGCCCTCCTGCTCAGGTGGGGACCCAGCAAGCTGTTGTTCCCCATGTGCCCCCTGCAGAGCCCTGCATGTGCTCAGTGCTCCGTCCTCCTCCTCCTTTCCTCAGCACAAGTCTCACCACCTCCTTCTGCATCCCTGGTAGCTTGAGCTGCATTCTGTCGCACTCTGTGAAGCCCCATAGTCCCCCCTTTTTATGCTTGGTGAATTTTCTTTGGGTCTCATCCTCTTGGATTTGGGTCTTACATCGGCAGCTCCAACCTCGGCCTTGGCAGCTCTTTCCTTGAATTTGTCCTCACAGAGGGAAAGGTACATAGTAATGTCCATGGCTGGCCTTCCCAGAGCCTTCACCATCAGTGCTGAGTAGTCCAGAGGCAGCCCACCTTCGTGGGGAAAAAAGGCCTGGGCGAGTTTTTGCCTGCTTCGCTACTCTGGCGGAAGTCAAGTGGTGAGGGATGTGCCCTCACTTCACACCCCAGGGAGGCTCAGGAAAGCAGTGCCGCCTGACTAGAAACAGTGGGTGCAACGCCTGGAGCAAGGACTGATGGTCGCACACCTGATCCTTATCTCACTTTGTCACTTTCTTGCTCTGGGAGCCTGGCAGGTCACTTCATGAGCCTTGCTTCATCTAGAAGTAGCAGTGGGGACCTACCTCCCCAGGCCTGGGGAGGTTGGAAGGTTCCTTAGGGAAATGCCTGGCCAGGGTGAGCTGAGGGCCCTGCCTTTGGTGATCTATGCTGCAGAACCACCCCGGGGGTCAGTAGAGCCGATGGAGAGCCCAGTCCATTGCGGCTGTGGGGGTGTCGCACAACAGACACTAGGTAGTTGATAGAACTCTCGGGCCACACTGCTTGTTCCAACTGTGAGCAGTGTTTTGGCAAGGGCCGTCTTAGTTCATGAAACTTGACCTTGGTGGTGATTCTTTAAGCCCTGGGTAGGTGGCCAGTGAGTGGAACCTCTTGTCCTCTGTGGTCACAGTGACCCCTGGTGGTATGATTGGGATTTTGCAAAATTGGACATGGACAAGCCTGTCCTAAAAAAAATAATAATAGTAAGCATTTCCTTCAGAAAAATTCCTGTCCACAGTTCTTTAAGTGGCATTTACTAGCAATTCGACAAAGTTTTGTAGTGTATATTGGGTGATTAAAGCTACCTTACAAATTTAGAAAGGTTGAATCAGATTTTAAATGATTAAAAACACCCATGTACAATCTGTTACATAAAGTACTCTTTATATTCATAGTCCTTTGTATTAATTCTTGGATTTCTATTAAAACTTCAGGAAAAGGAAACCAAAGATGAAATTTGATATTATCCTAATTAAACTCGACTGTTTGGCCTAGCTCGGAGTTGGCAGATGTTTTCCTATGAAGGGCCAGATAGTAAGTATCTTGGACTTCGCAGGCCAGGCAGCTTCTGTGGCAAAGAAACTTTCTTTAATAAGAACAGGCCGAGCATGGTGAATATGCCAGCCCCCAGCCGAATGGGTGTTGGGGTCCATCTAGCTCAAGCATTTACAAACTGGAACTGCTCACGAATGTTGTTAGCTAATATTGCATTTCCAGCTGAGCAGGCCTGGCCAGGCGAGCCGTGGGGGCGCCACCCTCACCCTACTCAGTACGTGTCACGGTGTCCCCACCCACCTCCTTTAGGAATTGGTGTGTGCATCTTATTCTCGCATCCAAAAAAGATGAGAGGGAATTTTCCACAAGAACTAAGGTTCTTAGAGTAACTGAATCTTCAGATAACTACTTCCAAAGAAATTCATACCCTGAGGGACAAGTTTGGCCTGTAGTTAATGATAGGGTTTCATTATTGTCCTTATAATTGTTATAAAATAGTACGTGCTCGTGAAAAAAACAGGTATCTGTAAGAGTATCCGTATAAAAAGTAAATTTTCCTTCCTCTCCTCAGTTTCCCAGTCACTGTTCTCAGAATTAAGCACTCACCGTGTCTTCTATGTTCTTCTAGAAATTCCTACTGCATGTGTAAATAAAGCTTTATCCTTTTTTTTAAAAAATGGCATCTTGTTTGTGTGTTTTTCAGTTTTTTCCTGCTGCATGTAACTGTACCAGTGCACCCATCCCGAGCAGTGCACACAGGTGCAGAGCTCTCTCCCCCCGCCCCCATGGACGCTGCTGTGCTGTTTGGAGGCAGCATGCTTGCTTGCCCAGCCCCCGCTGTGGGCCCCCAGCGCGTCCTTTGTGTGGTGTCCCCACGTCCAGGTCCCACCGTGGCGGGGGAGTAGGCAGCAGGCAGTGTGGTGGGGTGATTTCAGTGTGCCCTCCTGGCCCTGCCCGCGTCTTGCAGAGAGGCTGAAGCCTGTCCACCTTTCCCCCCCCACTCCAGCCTTGTGGCACATTCACATGGAGGCAGATAATGACTGGATTCTTCCAGAACGGGTTTTTGGTAAATATTGCCGACATCCTGCAGACACTCTCCTTGGGAGAAGCATCCACATAAGCTGTTAGTTGATGGCTGGCGCGGCCTGAGACGACCAGCGAGGAGCCCCCGCTGAGTGGTGGCACTGCTCATCCTAGAAAAGAACATGGACTTGACTGGAAGGCACCCCCAGCCCCCAAGTGACCTGGCAGCCCTTGATTGCTTCCTCTGGCTGCTGGGGCTTTGTGCATGCAGCCCCCTTGTCTGAAAGGCTTTTTCTGTCTCTGCTGCCCTTGAACACCAGACCCTCATTATCAGTGGTCCTCGGGTGAGCCCCACACACCAAGGCCCCACTCCAATGTTGCACCTGAGGCCTCCTTCACCTATCAGGACCCACCCTCCAGCGTGGTCTTCCATGAGCCTTCTCCCAGCGTCCTGCTATTTGTTACACTGTCATGGCCTGTGTACACGGGTCTGTCCCCCAGTAAACATGAGTGTCTTGAGAGGTGGGCCGCCTCGCATGTGGACAGGGCCCCTGGCCCATGGCAGACAGTGCTCGCTGCGGCTGGGGGCTGAGCTGCTAGCTGTTCTGTGCACTCAGACAAGTGGAAGACCTGCACTGATAGGCCCCACCACGTGTCTCCAGTGCTGACCACTTCCTGCGTTTGTGTCCTTAGTTCACAGGAAATGGGCCCTGTGAAATGAACAGTGTCCAGAAGAGTGAGCACGAGAAGAACCTGGAACACAGCAAAAAGCGCTCCCGGCCCTCACTCCTCCGTCCTGTGTCGGCACCAGCCAAGGTAACCGTCAGCCGTGAGTGTAGGTGTCTAAGTGTGTGGCGGCCCAGCAGCCGGGCCTTGTCCGTAGGTGGCCTGGGGAGCAGCACTTGCAGGCCCCGAGCAGTCGGCCTGGGACAGGAGGCTGAGCCTGGACCCTGGTCTGGCTTGAAATGCACCGGCTGTGGAACCTTGGGAAGTCAGCTCACCTCCAAGGTGGCTCATCTGTGTCCGTCTCACAAGATGGTTGTGAGGAGTGTTACCTCCTCAAGAAACCACAAGTGATGCTCTGTCTGCCTGTTTCTTCCATGGGCAGGGCCCCGTGTACAGGTAGGCCATGCACCAGGTGCTCAGAGGCCCTGAGTTCTAGCTCCTGTTGCACTCATCGCCCGTGGTAGTGACTTTCCGGTTCCACTGTTCTTTGTGCCTTACCCAGTGCCTTTCTGCTGTAAGGAAGGGCTGCTGCTTCAGCCACATTGATTCAGTTACCTGTGTCAGCATGGGCTCCGAGTGCTGCCCAGATTGCCCCAGGGTTGACCAGTGGGATCCTTTTGAGTTGGCTCCTGTGTCCTCCTGACATGTCACCATCGTTCTTCAGGGACTTGGGAGATGGTTTTGTAGGCTCCAGAGTGCAGCCAAGTTCAGGTCCTAGTCCAGCTTAGAGACAAATGTCTCCATGGAGATTCAAAACCCAGGCTTCTCCAGTATTCCACAGTGCAGTCCTCTGCCTGTCCCTTTCCTGCCCCCTTCCCATCACTGTCATGGCCCATAGGACCAAACAGGCAGGGGAGAGGTTTCTGATACTGTGTCCAGGGGCACAGCTCCCTGCTGTTCCAGCTTTAGGATGGCCCCACCTGTTACCCAAAGCCCTAAACTATTGGACTTTGATCCCAGATTGTGGGCGAGGCAGTCATGTAACCTTTACCCTTCACCGGGCCATGGAAGTGGAGATGGGTGGTCTGAGACTTTCATCCACGGCGGTCCCGGGATGACCTCACCCAGCACCCCATGACGGATTCCGTAGGAAGAACTCAGTGCTAGGGGTATTGAGACTGACCGAGACGGACAGAGGGCCCGCCTATGGGGCACACATAGCCCTGACAGCACGAATTTCTTTCCACAGAAGAAAATGAAGCTGCGTGGTACCAAAGACCTGTCCATCGCTGCCGTGGGGAAGTATGGGACCCTGCAGGAATTCTCCTTCTTTGACAAGGTGACTGGTGGGGCTCACATGTGCAGGGCAAGAACTCCTGGGAAGCGAGCAGGTGGGGAAGGGGGCTCATGGGTGGGTCTGGGAGGTGGGGCTAGCACCAGCTTTCCCGTGGAAGGGGCTGTGGGCCATCACTGAACAGTGGGCAGGTGGTGGGCAGGAGGTGGCAGAACTCAGGGTGGGAAGCAGGTTTGAGGACACGTCTGCCACTCCCCAGCCGTGTGACTTTTCTGAATGAAGCAGGGGTCTTGCTGGGGCTCCCGCCCATGCCAGCAAGGTGTCCCGTGCTGTTTGCACTGCGGACTGCTGCAAGGAGAGCGCAGCCCCCCATGCCGCTGCCAGTTTCTTTCAGGCACACCTGTGTTGGTGACGCCTGCGCCTGGCAGTGTCCAAACCACCAGGTGGGAGCCGGATTGGGCCCAGCCTGCAAGGCCTCCTGACTCGTCCTTCCTGCAGGTGCGCAGGGTCCTGAAGAGCCAGGAGGTCTATGAGAACTTTCTCCGCTGCATCGCCCTCTTCAACCAGGAGCTCGTGTCCGGCTCCGAGCTCCTCCAGCTCGTCAGCCCGTTTCTAGGGTGAGCAACACTGCCCCAGGCTCTCCACCTGAGTCTCGTTGTAAACTCTGTCCCCCTGTCCTGGGCTGTTCTTTCTGAGAAGTGATAGGTGCTTTTATTAGTACTGTCTTGAAGTAGCCATTGTTGCAGAGGTTGCTAGAGACTCGCGGGCAGTTGTGAGGCAGAACACAGACTCTGGAACTCGTTCTCCCCGTGATAACATCTGCAGTCAGCACCCCAGCCAGAATGGTGACTCTCGGGCAGCCCCCCATCTTTGCAGGTTTCCCTGTGTCTAGGACCCGTGTGTGTGGGTGCGCACGTGTGTGTTTATGTGAGTACAGCTCTACACCTGGGGAGGGGCGCGTGTCCACTACCACAGTCAGGACACACCACGGCTCCAGAGCCACAGGCCTTTGTCCCCGCCAGGCCTCATGCAGCCAATCATCTGTGCTCCGTCTCTAACATTTACACGAATAAAGTGCTGTATAAATGGAATCATACAGTATCTTTTGGGATCAGCTTTTCCCAGCTGGCATAAAACCCTGCAGATTCTCTTCATATAGGCTTTTCAAATTCTAACAGTCAGAAACTGCAGGAAGAATGAAAGGCTGCCTAGCGTCCCAGCTGCCTGAAGAGAAACCCTGTCCTGCTGCAGAGCGTGGGCTGCTGTGTGTGGGCAGACTGCAGGCTGGGGTGGCCGCTGGGAGGGTGAGCCTGTTCTCAGAGGTCGATGCACACGGTTCATGCCCAGTGACCTTGAGAAAAGGGGCCTGGCCAGGTCCCAGCACGGCCTCCCCTCCCCAGCCTTGTCATGTTGGGCAAGTTTCTTAGCCAGTCTGACCGCAGTTTCAGGAAGCTGTCTGTGGGCATTGTGTGTGTGTAAGACCCTTAAACCACAATCTGGAATATGGAGAGTGTGCATTATACACGACTGTACATGTGATCTGTTTATCCTCAAAGGCATCTCCAGGAGAGGAGACTGCCTGGCTCTGTCATGGCAGGATCACCGTGCCAGCTGTCACAGTAACTGCACACTTTGAGTAGGATTGGATATTCATTTAAACATTAGTCCAGGTGACGCCAGGGTGGATTGCATGAAAACCTTCCCATAAACATGCATGGCAGTCACGTTACGACTTATGGGATTGTATCCATAGAGGGCGTTCCCAAGAGGGTCTTCTCCCTGCGCCACTCTGGAGCAGAGCCCGGCAGACCAAGCTGATCTGCCAGGGGCCAAGGGCTAGGACTACCCAACTCGGGCACGGTGGCCACAAGTGATGCATCAGGGAAGGCCGCCACTGTGCCAGGGAAACCTCACTTCCAGAGGCAGGCAAAGGCAGACGGCTCAGCCCTGGCACTTCCAGTGAAGGAACACTGCCCACCAAGCTTCTGCCAGTCCAGGCTTTTTTTCTAGTGTTTCAGGGCTATCCTGCAAGTGGTGGGGCCTGGCTGGTGATGGAGTTTTGGGGGACAGATTCACTCCCCTGGGACTGTGTGCACATCTGATGCTAGGTTCTGCCTCTTGCCTCTCCTCCTTGGCCTTGTATTCTGACCATGTGTGACCACGAGTGTCTCTACGGAGCTATTCTGAAATCTCTAGATCACTTCCAGAAAGCCCCAGGGGTGCCAACTAATTGTCTTTATTTCTGAAGGAAATTTCCAGAACTCTTTGCACAATTCAAGTCCTTCCTGGGGGTGAAAGAGCTGTCTTTCGCCCCGCCCATGAGCGACAGATCTGGGGACGGAATAAGCCGGGAAATCGACTACTCATCTTGCAAGCGCATCGGATCCAGCTACCGGGCACTCCCCAAAACGTACCAGCAGCCCAAGTGCAGTGGGAGGACGGCCATCTGCAAAGAGGTAGCTCCCCAGGGCTTGGGTCGGCTTGTGTGATGCATGCCCCCGTAAAACACCCAGCACTCCCACGTGCCAGGTGAAAGACCGAGTGTCAGTCCCCCAGATGCTGGATGATGGCTGGTGCCGGGAGGTGGCAAATACCTGAGCAGAGATGACAGTTTCATGCCCTAGAGTAGTTTTGGCAAACTGCAGCGCCCATGGCACCAACATGGCACTCAGCGTATTTCTCTATCGTTTTTGACTTGGGTTTATTTCGGCTGTAAGCCTGCGTAGTCCTGGGCCCACCGGCCTCAGTAAGACCCCACGGCACTCGGCAGTGGAACGCTGTGCAGGCTGGAGCACAGACCGTTACTGTGCACCCAGAACTTCAGGGCGCCTGCTAGGCTCCTGGGCGTAGCCAGGGGTCAGCAAAGAGCGGCCTGTGGGCCAGACCCCGGGCCAGATACCTGGGTTTTCTTGGTGCACAGCCACACCCTTGATGTCCATGTTGCTTCTTGTGGCTACTGTAGTAGGACTCTTGTGAGTGGTCCTGGCAAGTCTGCACAAGTCCATAAAACCTGAAATATTTGTCATCTGGCTTTTTACAGAGAAAGTTTGCTGATCCCTGAAATAGTGTGATTTGTTTAGCTTGATCAAAGTCCTGTTTTGTCTTAAGACCACTTTAAATCAATGTTACTATTTGTGTGTGAGGGAGTGCACTGTGAAATCAGCATGCTGTTACTTCTCGTGTGTTTTACACTAGATAACACAGTGCACAGGTGTGGCCGGCAGGGCTTGTCGCCCGGGTAACAGCGTTTCCTCTGGTGCAGGTGCTGAATGACACCTGGGTCTCCTTCCCCTCCTGGTCGGAGGACTCTACCTTCGTCAGCTCCAAGAAGACGCCCTACGAGGAGCAGCTGCACCGCTGCGAGGACGAGCGTTTTGAGGTGCGCGTGCTGGTGCTCCAGGGCTTCTGGGTGGCCCTGGGTCCTGGCCCGGACGGGGTGGCTGTCCCCCTCCTCCGCACCACTGCCCTGTCTCCCCTGCTCATCTCCCTGTCTGTCCTGGGAGGCATCCTGACCCTGCCTAGCCCCTCAGCATCCTGTCGAGCGAGTATCGGGGGTGCCGGCGCTTTCCGACAGGGGCAGCTCCGTACAGGTCTCCTTCCTGCCTTGCTCTCCTTCGGGCTGGCTGGGCCATGTATTTGAATGTAATTACTTGACTTACTTTTAATGTAACTATTTGAATTAAAAATAAGTTAGCTTAATGTTTTCTAAGATTTTGCTTATTTATTTTTTTAAAGAGACAAGAAGGCAGGGATAAGGACAGGGAGAGAAACCTCAGTGTGAGAGAGGTACATCACACACCCCCATTTGGGGACCCGGTCCATAGCCCAGGCACTTGCCCTGACGGGGAATCAAACTGGCAGCCTTTCAGCTCAAAGGCTGGCACTTAATCCACTGAGCCACACCAGCCAGGGCTTAAGTTAATTTTGAAAATTAACTTAATTTTCTGGTGAGAGGGAGGCTGAAGTCATCGTAGAGTCACATGCAGCGTAAGAAACTGCACAGCAGTCCAGGTTCCCTTTCCCCAGTGGTAACAGCTTATCACAGCCAGGTCAGAGACATTGGCACGTCTGCCCAGCTGGACTCTATTTGTGTATGCGTGCCTGTGTTTGTGTATGTGGCGTGTGTGTGCGCCTGTATCGTGCACGCACATGTGTCCAGCTCTGTGTGGTTTTCCCTCTGGTGGTTCGTGTATCCACCACCACGGCCGAGATGGTGGATGGCTCCTTAACGCTAGCACCCTCGTTCTGCCCTTTATCCGAACGCCTCCCTCCCAGCCCCACCCAGCGCTGACCTCCGCAACACTGACCTGTCCTTTGTCTCTCCTGTCACAAATGGTGTTACATGGTATGTACCCTTTGGGGATTGGCTTTCCCTACACATGCCCAGAGAGGTATCCAGGGATTAAGTGCACCACGGGTCCCTTCCCTTTTTTTGGCCAGGCAAAGCTTGTTCTTTATGCCCCTGAAGGGGATCAGACAGCGGTGAGCAGCCCGTGGCTCTCAGTCCCTCAGTGCCGAGTCCTGCATTTGTGCCTCGCGCAGCTGGGCCTCAGCTCGGTAATCAGCCACACTTGCTCAGGGCCCTGCCTCTGAATGCCTGGCATCCCAAATGCTCTGTCTAAGCAGCCCTTCTCCAGGCCAGGCCGCCCCAGGACCCCCCTGACCCCTTCCTGCCTTCCTCTCCATAGTTAGACGTTGTCCTGGAGACCAACCTGGCCACAATTCGGGTGTTGGAGAGTGTGCAGAAGAAACTCTCCCGGATGGCACCAGAAGACCAGGACAAGTTCCGGCTGGACGACTGTCTAGGGGGCACGTCCGAGGTGATCCAGCGTCGCGCCATCCATCGGATATATGGGGACAAGGCTCCTGAGATCATCGAGAGCCTCAAGAAAAACCCTGTCACTGCTGTCCCCGTCGTCCTCAAAAGGTTTCCTTGGCTTTTGGCCCCCTGGGAGCTCATTAGTGTTGTTGGTCACAGGTGCCGTTACAGGGGTGGGGGTGGGGGTGGCGGGGGTCCCTGGGGCCTCAGGCAGGCTCACTGAGTTTTCCTCTTCCTGTTCCCCTCTTGAGAGGAAAGCGTGCTTAACAGTCCGAGTCCCTCAGCCACCCCCACGTACTTACATCTCACCATGAGGAGTGGGACCCGTACCACAGCTTGCCTTTCATGTAGAAATGTGTGTCTTAGCAGCTTTTCCACGACAGGGAATGGGTATAAAGTTGGTGCCCTCAGTTGGTGCTGTGTTTGGTCCTGGGTGGTAGAGCTGAGCAAGGCCCACACGTCCCTTCCCTCACAGAGTTCACAGTGGAGCCAAGAGCTGCAGGGAATATCGTCAGTGGCAGAAGCCAGGACAGGGAGGAGGTTGGTCCCATGGCATCAATATTTGAGCAACCGTGGAACCAGCCATGCTGGTCCTCCAGGGCCGTGGCCCCCACCCTCCCTCCTTTAGTCAACACAGACAGGCTGAAGCTGGCTGTCCCGAGTTTGCAGCGCAGCGGCTGGGCTATGGGAGGCAGACAGGCTGGTCCTGTGCAGGGATGACTCGGGCGGGTGTCCCGGGCGTTCCTGCACTCTCCCTGTGCTGAGCCCCTCTGGCCCTCCAGGCTGAAGGCCAAGGAAGAGGAGTGGCGGGAGGCCCAGCAAGGCTTCAACAAAATCTGGCGGGAGCAGTACGAGAAGGCATACCTCAAGTCCCTGGACCACCAGGCTGTGAACTTCAAGCAGAACGACACCAAGGCCCTTCGCTCCAAGAGCTTGCTCAACGAGATCGAGAGCGTCTACGATGAGGTGAGGCCCTCCTCCACCCTGGTCCCTGCGCCCCTGTCCTGGTGCTGAGGCGGGTTGGAGGCCTCACCCGCACAGGGCTGTGCAGGCGTGTGGATGCACGTTTCTGGGGCACACAGCCTAGGGCTGCTCAGGGGAGGACTGCTGTCAGTTGGAGCGCTGCCCTCGGCCCTCCCACCCCCTGCCGTGGGCCTCGAGGGACCCTCCTTCAGTTACCGGGCACTAGCGGCTTTCCTTTCTTTGCCACCAGTGTGTGCCGGGCAGCGTTTCAACCCCCAGAGAGAACATCCCACGTAACCCTTGCTCACAGATCTTCCAGTGAAAGTTTGTTAGCCAAATTTTAGCAGAGAGGAAATGGGCACAAGAGGTGGCCACTGCCAAGGCCAGTCACAGGCGACCAGAGCTCTGGGCCCTGGGGCTCCCCCTCCAGCACCCAGCAGCTGCGCCATGCCTTCTCACCAGTCTCAGAGCGTCTGGGCTCGTGGGCCCTGAACCACAAAACTGAGGCAGGGCTGGCCTCTGGGCTCTGAGAATCGAGACCTTTGAGAAATGCACACAGCGGGCGGCCTGGCAGGGAGATGGAGGCCACCGGGGTGGCTGTCAAGGAAGGTCGGCCGGAGCTCCAGGGAGTGGCACAGGAGGGGTTGCTGTTCCCAGGCTGTGCCAAGGAGACAGACAGCGGCATCAAAGACTGAGCATTTGCGTGGGCTGGTCACTTACTGCTCATATAAGCAGCAAGCATTCGTACCTTCTCTTATAGTACAGAAATCGAAGGCGGGGGTGCCTTGTCCGGAGTGCATGCTCTTCCATATCCCTGGGAGGTGGCCCAGAGATCCTTCCCTCCTGCCTCCCTCTCCCAGGACAGCCTCTCTCCTGCAGGGCCCACCCCTTGGGCCCTGGCTTTATCCTGAGGCCTATCTGATCCCCTTATAGGGGACCTCAAAGCCTGAGACACGCCCCCATCTGCGGGGTCTGTGGCACATTGTCAAATTGGGGGTGGTGATACAGCCCAGCAGACCCGTTGCTCACCACTGAGTTCCTGGGCTGCTCCCCTGGGGTAAGGGCACAGTGTGGAAAGCCCCGCCCCCATGTCCTTCCAATCACTAGTTCTGTTGGAGAAGCAGACTATCATCACCACCCCCTCACTGCCCTGCCCCTGCCCTCAGAATGTCCCACCTACCAGGATGGCCCCCACACTTGCTTTTCCCAAGAGTCCAGCGCCCCCCAGTGCGCTCAGACAGTCTGGAAAAAGCCATTGTCTTAAGGTTTTCTGAGAGAACGATCATTGGCTAAAGACCGAGGGGAGGGTAAACCCAGGGCCATGGTTCTCCAGGTAGAAAGAGCAGACAGCTCACACAGAGCATGTGCGTATCACACAGCGCACGGCAGGGCCGCTCGGCCCCCCGAAGCATCAGAGGAAGGGTACTGACTTGGTGTTGAGGCGGGAGGCTGCAGGACCGCATGCCAGGGACTGCAGTCCTCTGCTGAGCAGTCTGGGAGGGCGATGGAGCTGGCTTTGCTCCTGTGGGCCCAGTTGCTCAGGTCTCAGTGAGTGTTCGGAACTGGCAGGTGAATGGGAACAGGCGGGTAGGGGAGGCTTGTGCAAGGTGATAGGACTGTGGAGGGGCTGGTGGCGGCTGGAAGAGGGGACAGAGGCAGGGTATGTGCTAGGTGTAAAGGGCTAAGGAAGGAGACGGTTAACATGTAAACAGTCTCGGGGCTTCATGGCCTAGCTGGGCATCCACGAGTGAATGTGGTGGGCTGGCCCAGGGGACACCCTGAGCCTTCCTCACTTCCCTGAAGAGCTTGGACTGGGCAGCTCGGGTCAGTTGGGACTTGGTGACAAGGGCCCTGGTCCTCTCATGTCCCAGACCTGTAGGCACTGCTGCGGCATTGGTGGTGGGAGGGACAGGGGTTGGCCTTGCTCTGGTCCTGGCGCTGGGCAATGAGACACCATTAGAACCCCTCAGCCCTGGGTCTCCATCTCGGGTTTTCCCAGGGGGTCGCTGCTTGCCTGACAACCCCCTGTCCCCAGCACCAGGAGCAGCACTCAGAGGGCCGCAGCGCCCCCTCCAGCGAGCCGCACCTTATCTTCGTGTATGAGGACAGGCAGATCCTGGAAGACGCAGCCGCGCTCATCAGCTACTACGTGAAGCGGCAGCCGGCCATCCAGAAGGAGGACCAGGGCACCATCCACCAGCTGGTGCACCAGTTTGTGCCCAGCCTCTTCTTCTCCCAGCAGCTGGACCTAGGGGCGTCTGAGGACTCTGCTGACGAGGGCCGGGGGAGCCCCCAGGGGCAGAGCATGGACCCTGGCGACCGGAAGAAGCCGGTGCCTGGGCCGCAAAGCAGCCCCTCAGAGGAGAAGGGTGCCTCCAGTGAGGGTTCTGCCCCTGAGCAGCAGCAGCAGCAGCAGCAGCAGCCGCCGCCTCCGCCACCACCACCACCACCGCCGCCACCACCACCACCTCACAAGCCTACGGATGACGTCTACAGCCTCTTCTTTGCCAACAACAACTGGTACTTCTTCCTGCGTCTCCACCAGACTCTGTGCTCCCGGCTCCTGAAGATCTACCGCCAGGCGCAGAAGCAGCTCCTGGAGTATCGGACCGAGAAGGAGAGGGAGAAGCTGCTCTGTGAGGGGCGCCGGGAAAAGGGCAATGACCCCGCCATGGAGCTGCGGCTCAAGCAGCCTAGTGAGTTCCCCAGACCCTGCGAGAGCCCAGGGATGCTGTGCAGGCACTGGAGATGGGCGGCAGCCCGTGGGCCCCAAGGGTTCCAGTCCATAGCTTACGACCAGAAACGTCCCCTTGTGTTTTTATGACTTCATTTGAAATAATCGTTGGATGAGGAGTCACAAGAATGTCAGTCTTGAGCACGCCTAGCCTGCCCAAGCAGAAGCACCACTTCCGCCTGGTGCCGTGCTAGGACCAGGAAACCAGCATCGCCGGGCCACAGCCGCTGCTTGCCTGCCCTCCCCAGGCACGAAGCTGTGGTCCGTTCCCCCAGACTGGGATGCGTGGGACTCCTTACTGCCCAGTCCCGCTTCCATCCTGGAGTCGTAGGCCGACATCGGGAAGCCTGTGGTGGGAGGCGGGGAACACAGAGGCACCGGGTTCACCCTGGCCGGGCCTTCGGGACAGCCAGGGTGACCTGGTCCCCGCCCGCCCTCAGGTGAGGTGGAGCTGGAGGAGTACTACCCAGCCTTCCTGGATATGGTGCGCAGCCTGCTGGATGGCAGCATCGACCCCACGCAGTACGAGGACACGCTGCGTGAGATGTTCACCATTCACGCCTACGTCGGCTTCACCATGGACAAGCTGGTGCAGAGCATCGCGCGCCAGGTGAGTGTCGGGAGGCCCGACACACAGGGCACAGCTCCTCCCCCGGTCTCGGCCAGCCTTCCGCTTTGCAGACCGGCCCCTCCGTCTCTCTTGTGCTGGGCGGGTTGTCCTGTGTCAGCATCTTTCTTTAAAAAAAAAAAAAATTGAGGCAGAAGTCACATAACATTAACCATTTTTAAGTGAACAGTCCAGTGGGATTTAGTGCGTGCACAGTGTTACACAACCATCGCCTCCATATAGTTCCAGAACATTTCTGTCACCCTGAAGAGAGGCCCCGTCCCCATGAGCCCCCGAGCCCCTGCCCACCCCCCGCCTGCTCTCTGTGGAGTTCCTGGCCTGACCTTTCACCTGCGTGGGCTTTCGTGTCTGGCTCCTCAGCAAGGTGTTTTCCCAGTCCGTCCGCATTTGTGTCGTGTCAGTGCTTCACTCCTCTGCGCAGCTAAGTCTCAGTCCCTTGTGTGGACGGGCCTCATCGTGTCCGTCTGTCCCTGGGTGGACGCCTTGGGCTGCCGCCACTTTGTGGCAGTTGTGGATATCGGTGCTATGAACATGGATTTGAGTCCCTGCTGACAAACCTTTCCTGAGGGTGATTTGCCAATGCGTGAAGAATCTTAGCCCCCTTCGGGGGCGGGGTGTGGACGTCGGTGATGCAGTGACATTCCCCAGCAGTCAGCCTCAGTTATGGCAGCAAAACACCGCCCACAGCCAAATGTCAAGGAGAGGAAACTAGTCATATAAATAAAAACAGCAAAGCCCCAGACAGGTCGGGTGTGGTCCCGGGACGTGGGTCCTGCCAGTGTTGTTTTCAGCTCGACTTTTGTTTCCTGATGGCCCAAGGCTGTTCCTGTAAAGCTGAAGTGAAGCCAGGAAAAGAATAATGTTACTACTCGCCCAGACAGTCGGTGGGAACATTCTAGAAAAGCCATTTCCTTCTAGGTTTGAGAAACGCCTTGATGAGGTAGAGCACACACGCAGAAAAGACTGGCAGCCTTCACACAGGGAGAGCCCTCCCGGCGTCCCCCGCCCCCCGCCCCTCCCCACATCGGTGCCCGTGGGCTGGGTTGGGTCCTTGCTCTTGAGCTTCGTGTCAGTGGAGGTGCGCTGCCTGTCAGGCCGCGTCAGGCCATGAGTCTGTGACGTTCCTTTTTCCTGAGATGCCTGCGGCTCCTTCATCCTGGCCCATTCCAGGGAACAAGCTCACATTTGGGCCCTTGGAGCAGTGCTTCACGTCCTCGGGTGCCGTCTGAGTTTCCTCCGCTCCCACCAGCCACTGTGAAGGCTTCTGGTTTCCCGGTGGGTGTCCTCCGTCTGGCCGAGAGCTGGGGGTCGGACGTCTTTCTCATCCCTCCCTTCTGGGCCTGGGGAGCAGGGGCCCTGATTGTGGTTTACATTGCGTTTCCCCCATGGCTCACGAGGTTGGCGCCTTTCCCTTCCTCTGTGGCCGTCCAGAGGTCCTGGCTTCGGAGAGCCCACCCACATTGTCTGCCACTTTCCCTCACTGACAAGTGTGAGGCTTTGAGTCTTCTGGTTACCAGGACGTAACCAAAACTGACGTCTCTGTTCTGACTCCTAACCCTTCTGTCTTCAGGAAACTTCCTGTTTCCCTCTGCCTGCTGGACTGTGCATCTGTCCCTCCCTGTCACCATCCACAGTCCACAGTGGCCGCTGCAGCCGGGGGTAGGGAAGCATGCACGGGGCCTTGGCCTTGCACACCCCTGTAGGAGGCAGTGACTCGGGTACCACGGGGCTCAGCATTGAGTCTGCCCCCAACAGGCCACAGCTCTGGGGAGAGCCAGGGTCCACCAGGCCCTGCTGGAAATGCCCTGGGCCAGCGGTGCATGGGGGCCCCCCGCACACTGACAGCTGTAGCCCGCCTTGGTGGGATCGTGTCCATGCCATTTGCTTCTCTCTTTCATTGTTATTATCGGCATTTCCTGTTTTCGTAACAGCAGCCAGTGTTTTGGGGAACCCACTGTGGGCCAGGCACCGAATGAGACCCACACGTTCCTGTGTCCGCTGGGGTGACACTCGGGGAAGGACTCAAGGTCCTGAGTCCAGCAACCTGCCGCTTGTGGTGGGGCCGGCCCTGCACCTCAGCTCCTTCCGTTAGTCCTTTCTTCTTAAGCCTTACAGCCTCAACGTGTCTGTAGAGTTACAGCACCTCACTGCGTTTGTAGCTGGAAACTGGGGGCAAATAGCTTCCCTCCCTCCCAGCACTTCCGGATAATGACCAACCCTATTTTGGAGCATGCACTTTTGTGTTCATTCTGTTTGTTTCCCAAACCCAAGCGGGGATTGCTGGTCCTTCCTAGTTTGGACTGGTCTGCTGTGCTCTGAACTAGTTTGCTCTGGTCTGCTCTCGTCTGAGCTGGTGTAGTTTTTTCTGCTCTGGTCTGCCCTGCACCCTCTGCTGACATCACTCACTGCCTGGCCCATCTGATCCCAGCCTTCATCTACATGTGGTGGACTTTTCCGTGTCCTCTTTGGGTGAGGCAGGGACTCCAGCAGAAGGAGTGCTCGGAGCCGTGCTCACCCCTCCCGGGGGCACACACCCCAGGCACCCACCGGCTCTCCCTCCCCACCAGCTGCACCACCTCGTGAGCGATGATGTCTGTCTGAAGGTGGTGGAGCTCTACCTAAACGAGAAGAAGCGGGGCGCCGCCGGTGGGAGCCTGTCTTCCCGCTGCGTCCGCGCCGCCAGGGAGACCAGCTACCAGTGGAAGGCTGAGCGGTGCATGGCTGACGAGAACTGCTTCAAGGTGAGGGGCCAGCCGTGCTCAACCCCATGCGAGGCTGGGGTGCAAGGGGAATGCCTGGAACAGGAGGGGGCCGGCCATGGTGCTCGGGTGGGGGGCAGGACCGGACGGAGACTGGACTGCTGTGGCCAGTCTGGTGACACGCACCTCCTTGCCTCGGCCCCCAGATGCCGGCCCTGGCCTCTGAGGGCTCCCCAGGGTCCATGAGGTGGGCACCCAGCACACTGTTCCTAGAAGAAGGATCTAGGCCCAGAGACTGTCAAAGGGGGCTCATTGGTGACCTTTCAGCCTTGTCCTGTGTGTGCTTGGGCTGTGCCCGTGGTTTCAGGCTTTGCCCCCCACTTTCCCTAGGTGATGTTCCTCCAGCGCAAAGGGCAGGTGATTATGACCATTGAGCTCCTGGACACCGAGGAAGCCCAGTCAGAGGACCCCGTGGAGGTCCAGGTGAGGACCAGGGCCCCATGCTCTGTGCCTTGTGTGCGCTGTGGGGGCCGGGCAGCCACGGGCACAAGCACAGGCCACACGCTTTCCATGGGGACCTCAGAGGGGCTGGAGTTGCAGCCAGCCCTTCAGGAGTCCAGGGTGTGACCTAGCAAGGGAGGGCCAGGTCACTGTCCCTAAACCCTGCCTCCTGGCTCCTCCCACTGCTGTGGCTGGTAAGGTCACTCTCCCGAGCGGTGCGGCCTCTGTACTCCCTGCTTGTAGAGCTCAGGACTCCCGGTTCCCGGCCAGGAGGACCCCTGAGGCCCATGCTGCGTCACACGTTCCGCTAGATTAGACACATTCCAGTGTCTCTGCTTTCTGTCCTTACAAGGACACCAGACACTGGATTTTGGGGCCCACCTTATTCTGGTGTGACATCTTAACTAGGTGGCATCTGCAAAGACCGTGTCCAAATGAGGTCACATTCACAGGTGTCAGGACGAAGGACTTAGGCATGTCTTTCTCAGTGACTCAGGTCAACCCACGAGAGTGAACAGGTCATCCCAGCTTACCTAGGACAGTCCCGGGTCTTATCACCAGAAGTTCCACACCCCAGGAATTGCTCGTTCTCAGACAAACCACGGCTGTCGGTCCCCTGACACTTAGCTGCGTCAGAACCTCTTCTGGGGTCAAGCAGCCTGTAACCAAATATGTAAGGGCACCGAAGAAGTAGCATTTCTGTTGCTGCCTTTTTGACCTTGAGTCACACGGCCGAGAGCTGTGGACCAGCAGCCCTGGAGCGTCGTGTCGGCTCGGGAGCTTCATGTCAGAGAACCGGGAGGGTGTGGTAACCCTTGGTGCCCTCGCACCACCGGGGACAGGGTCTGGGCCCACCTGGCACTCCGCACAGCCGCAGGGGCCCCCTTCCTGCCGTGCTTCAGGACTCCCCACGCAGGAAACTCTCCTCGTGATGAGTGAGCGGGGAGGACTGCGTGCCCTGCACCTTATGGAAGTTTCTAGCTCGGGTCTGGAGGAGCCTGTGGCTTTAAGAGGGCGGTGAGCGAAGGAAGGGTCATCGGACACTGCCAGCCATGCCCACCTTGGACCTGCGTGGCCCCTTCCACCCCACCTTTCATTCACTCTTGCCTCTGACTTGGTCTTTCCCTCTTTCTACTCTGTGTCCTGGCGTCCACTTCTGGATCCCACTTCTCTCCACGTGGACTCCCCACTCCCTTGTGGACCTCACCACACGGTGGACAGGTCATTACACAGCGGGGATTCCTCCAGTTCAGCACGCAGTGCCGCAAGTTGTCTGCGTGTAGCTGGATGCGCGCGTCCTGCCCCAGCAGTAGTCTGGCGTTCCCGTCACACACAGGGTCTTCCACAGCTGGGGTGGGGTACAGACATCTTCCCCGGGGGCCCTGAGCCTAGGGTCCTGGCTGAGAGCCCTTTATTTGGGAAGTCACAGCCATGTCTCCCTCTGCCCCTCCAGCACCTGGCTCGGTACGTGGAGCAGTACGTGGGGACCGAGGGTGCGTCCAGCTCACCCACTGAGGGCTTCCTCCTGAAGCCCGTGTTCCTGCAGAGGTGAGAGGAGCCACAGGGAGGTCCCGTGTCTTTAACCGAGTCCGGACAACGGTTTTCTCTGGGAACACTTACTGGGCACCTGATGTGTGTGTGGTGTGGCCCTGCCCCCCTGAGGTCTGGGGTAAGCGGACCAGTGATCCCAGGACAAGGAAGGGAGGAGGGGGTGACAGCCTGGAGGGAGAAGCTGCTGGAAATGGCAGCTGTCAGGCCAGAGGCAGGGGTAGCACTGTCTTCAGACCCAAGACCAGAGACAAGGCCGCATCAGATCTTGCCTCAGGCCAGGTTGAGACAGCGGACTTTAAGATCAGTGGGGGCTGTGGGTGGGTGTTTAGATTTGAGTGGGATCCCCTTGCCAAGTGGGGACCAGGCTGAGGGTGGGGTCTCAAGCCCACTGATGAGACAGGAAACCGTGTCTGGGAGAGTGGAAGCAGGGAGGGGAGATGCTGGATGAGGGGACCCGGCTGTTGGAGGGACATGGGAAGCAAGTGAGAGGAACCAGCAGGGCTGGCCAGGCGGCCCCCAGCCCAGGGCTTGCCAGCACCTCTGTGTTGTGTGGGGTTGGTTTTCCCTCGGTTGAAGGGTTGGTTTCGCTTTGATTTACATTGCCCTGTCTCTTGAGGTATCCAGCCAGGGATTTCCTGGTTTGTAAATGCTCTTCTGACCCCCCAGGAACCTCAAGAAGTTCCGCAGGTGGCAGTGCGAGCAGGTGCGGGCCCTGCGTGGTGAGGCCAAGAGTTCCTGGAAGCGGCTGGTGGGGGTGGAGAGCGCCTGCAACGTGGACTGCCGCTTCAAGCTCAGCTCCCACAAGATGATGTTCATCGTGAACTCTGAGGACTACATGTACCGCCGGGGCACCCTGTGCCGCGCCAAGCAGGTGCCTCTCGTGCCCTGTCCTGGGAACCGTGTCTAGCCCACAGCCCACCAGGGGTGCCTTGGCCCCACGATCCAGTCCATGGCCATCTAAGGGGACCTGGGTCCAGCCCACAGCTGGCTGTAGACACCTGGGTCTCTTGACTCCACCCCACCCTCTGCCTGCAGGTGCAGCCCTTGGTCTTGCTGCGGCACCACCAGCACTTCGAGGAGTGGCACAGCCGCTGGCTGGAGGACAACGTGACCGTGGAGGCAGCCAGCCTGGTGCAGGACTGGCTGATGGGCGAAGAGGATGAGGACATGGTGCCCTGCAAGACAATCTGCGAGACGGCCCATGTGCACGGCCTGCCTGTGACCCGCTACCGAGTGCAGTACAGCCGCCGCCCTGCGTCCCCCTGAGGCACCAAGCAGCTGTCACAACACGCAATTGGGTGTGGTTACTTCCTCAGCCTAGGTGTCCCTCAGGGCATTTTCATGAACTGCCTGAGGGAAGGAGAGCACCCCCAGCCTTGCCGCTGCAGGCCGCCAGCTCCAGGGAAGGGGGTTCTGTCGGCTGCAGCCCCACGCTACCATCCCTCGCAGCTTCCCAGCTTCCTTTGGGCTAGTCCTGTGCCAAACCCGAAACCCCTGCACTTGAACTTGAGGCTCAGTCCCCAGCAGAAAGGGTAGGATCCATGTACTGCCTGATGACAAGCCGTTGTGTTCACACACCTGCCAGGTGGGGCCACGCTGGTCATTTTGTGCACGGGACATCTAGGAAAGTCAGTGAGTGACAAGCTTTGTGAGGGCACACAGTTGGGAAGAGTCGGCATTGAAGGAGTTGTGCCAGGGACTTGCTTGAAAAGTGTGTCCTTCCCAAGTGGTTTTGAAACCTTCCAGAAACTTCTCAAGCTGGGCAGCACCTGTATCTGACAGTGTGGACATCAGCTGGTACTTGGGTCCTTCTCATTTTATAAGCAGTACAAGCCCTTTCTGCTAGGCGTGGGGTGGGCAGGGGGCACCAGAAGACCCCACTATGGAAAACAGACACGCCGAACCCTGTGTTGATCCAGCAGCCGGCCTCTGGGTCTGTCAGGGACAGGACTCAGCCTGACACTCCCACCATGCCCGAGTGGCCTGCGTTGGGAGGGCCCCAGGGCGGGATTCTGTACCTAAGATGGACATTCTAGAAATAACAGACAGATGCACACACATATTTATTCCTTCACACCCTCTTAGTGGTTGTAACTTTCGCAACAACCAAGTCCCGGGGCTTCTTGGGGCATGAGAACGCTCCTGTACCCGCCCCACCACTGCTGTTCCTGCAGCTGCCACCCGGGTGGGCACGTGTGGGGGCTGAGACAGCTGTCCCGCAGAGGCCTGCAAGACTGCCTGTGCCAAGGACACCACGCAGTGTCGGCTCGCACCAGCTCTGGGAACTTCCTGCCCCAGAGAAGCCCTGGCAACATTGTGCCGAGAGTGGAATCTGCTAGCTGGTGGGACCAAACAGTCCCCGAGCAGCCTCCTCGCTGCCACCCACAGTGCTCCCCGTCCTGTAGCCGAGCTGTGCCAAACCCACCGTTCCCGAGGTGGGGATCTGTTTCTAAAAGGTACCTGTGGAACTCAAGGTTTGTGAAGCCTTTGACTCTAGGGTCAAGGCCTGCGTTGCCCCCCAGGGTTTCCCTGCCAGCGTGATCTCAAGTGTAACCCAGACACTTTGTCCAAACCTTTGTTTTGTAAGAAGGGAACTTACCACAACTCCTGGACCAGCCCCTTCAGGCCGCCCCTCCGTGCCTCAGTGGGGCCAGGGTGTTTGCCAGCCCCTCCCCCCAACCCCTGCCCTGCATGCTTCTAGGCAGCCCTTTCGTTTCTGAAGAATTTCTGTTCTGGGGCTTAGACTTCCTTTGCAGCTGTTTTGACTATAGTCTCCTTTTCTATTTATTTGCACATTAATGTTAAAAATTAAATATTGACCTGAAGCTGTGATATATCCCATCCACTTTTTCCTGCAAGCAAACCCCAGGGTGGCCCCCCCTTCCACACCCCACCCAAGCTGTGAGTCCCGGGTGCCCGAACAGTCAGGGAGCAGCTCCTGGCACCCAGGGCTTCCCAGACCTCGCCTGCAGAGCCCTGGCAGCTTCCCTACGCAGGAGGCCACCCTTCCCATGGGGCGGTGCTCTGCCCCTGTACCGGTGCATGTTCTAGAATACTCATCCCAATTCAGATTTTATATTCATTAGAAATGCCCAGCGTTTCCTTCTAGCATTGTGCATCAAAGCCAACTTCAGGGCCTGGTGTTGGCTCTGAGCTTTCTCTGCCTGTGGCTGGGTGCCTTGGAGGGATGTAGGGGGCCCGGAGTGGGTGGACTTGCTTCTTCCCCCATCACCGTCCTCTGAGCATCTCTGTACCTCCTCCCCTCCCTCGCCTGTTCCCACTCAAGGATGGGGCCGCCCACACCTCTGCTTCTGCTTCTGGCCCTCAGCCCTGCCAGCGTCCATGCCAGGCCTCCCCGGTCAGGTTCCTGCACTCAGTTGGCACTGCTCTGCCACCTGGCCAGTCCTCTACCAGGAGCTGTCTGACCTCCCAGGGACCCTTCACTCCATATGCATCCCCCCCACACATGTGCTGCCCGTGATGGTGCACACCTGCCCCTCTAGAGGGTCAGGGGTAGCAGGGAACTTAGAGGCTCGTTCTGTGTTAGAGTCTTCCTACCCTGGAGCCCGCCATCAGGAGTGCTCAGGCTGCCTCTGCCCACGCACTGGGAGGGAGGCCTCTGCGTGCAAACAGTGGCCACTGCAGTGCCCTCTAAGAGCAGAATGAAGGGGGTCCCCTTGTGATGGGCAGAGCTCTGATAGGGCCCCAGGGTTCCCCCTGATGTGGACATCCCCACTAGTCCCTGCCCTCAAGTGCCCTGTGACTGATCAGGTTGCTAGACAGCAGCTGAAAAGATGGTCTCCTGGCCTGGAAGATGGCAGCTCCATGTTGGGGAGGGGACACAACCACTGCAGATGAGGGCCCGGCCCTGGGGGCAGACCAGCCTGCTGCCTGGACTCCTTGCCCCGGGAAGCACCAGACCTTAAGGGCCAGTTGTCCCAGGCCACCGTGTCCTGGCAAGGGATGAGGCCACAGTGAAGAGTTCACACAGCAGCCCGCCCTCCTCACTCCCTTGTACCTCCCTGTGTACCTCTTCAGGTGCAGAAAGGGGAGCTGCAGGCCCAGGTGGGCTGCCCCCCACCCCAGTGTGGCAGAGAGGGGCTGTGTGCTGCACTGGGGGCTGGGGGGGGGGTGCAAAGAACATTTACTCTGTTATTAGAGGAGTGTTTGTCTTGCTGGCTGTTTGAGAGATACAACTAAGACTTCACACCTGATGTCCTGGCTGAGAATGAGGCTTATGGTTATTCGAAAAGGCAAATGGACCTGGAGTTAGTCTCAGGAGGCCCCTGGTGGGGGTGGGGCCCGTGGGGTAGGAACTTCCCCGTAGGAGCCTGCAGGTACTTGGGTGTGGGGGGAGGACTCCCTGAGTGCAGGCCTCAGGAATCCCCACTGCGCCCTGCCCCAGGTTCTCCAGCCCCTCACCCTGGGCGTGGGCACTCCGGCCATGGTAGTTGAGTGGACTCAGATTTGGGGCCTGGAGAGGAAGTGCAGGGCCACCTGGGGTTGGGAGGGCCAGACTTCCAACCCCAGCACCCGGCAAGATGGGGTCACCACCTCCTCTTGGGTCACTGCAGTAGGTTAGCAGCCCTGCTTACAAGGCAGGGCCCAGCCCAGGGTGAGGGGCGGGGAAGGCACACGGGGTGCCCATCTGGCACCAACATCAAGAAAACACAGCACCTGCAAAGATGGCCGCCCTGGGAAGTGTTGCAATGGAAGGCCTTGCAGACCCCACATCTCCCGCTGCAGAGGTGGGAGGGGTGGGCAGCGGGAGAATCGTCCTCCAGGGCCACTGGCCAGGCTGGAGGGTGAGGACATCCAGGACTAGTGACTGAGTTGGGACTGTCGGCCATTTTTTTCATCATTTAAGAAGTTTTAAATTTTGGTAAATAAAATTTACCACATTAACCATCTTATTTTAATATTCACCTGAGAGTATGTTTTTATTGATTTTAGAGAGCCAGAAAGAGAGAAACATTGATGTGAGAAACAACCCTGAGTTGCCTCCCATAGACGCCCTGACCTGGTGGGATTGAACCCCAAAACCTCGGTGTATGCCCCAACCGGGGATCGAACCCATAACCTTTTGGTGTACAGGACGACACTCCAACCAAGTGAGCCATCCAGCCAGGGCTCACACTAACCATTTTTAAGTGGACAGCTCAGTGACATTAAGTATTGGGTTGGCCAAAAAGTTCATTTGTTTTTTTCTGTGCAGTGGCTCCAGCAGCGCTCAGTTGTCTCGAACTCCGTTCACAACAACTGTGTTGGATTGTGTGTTGTGACAGCAGTCGTATCCGCGTACATTTAAAAAAACACCAAAATGGGTGAATTTATGTGCAGCCCTTTTAATAGTGAAGATGGAAGAAAATAAGCAGCATTTTCAGCATATTATGCCTTCCTATTTCAAGAAAGGTAAAAACACAACTGAAACACAAGGAAACGTAACTGTGTGCAGCGTATGGGGAAGGCGCTGTGACTGATTGAACAGCGTGTCAAAAGTCTGTGAAGTTTCGTGCCGGAGACTTCTCGCCGGATGATGCTCCACGGTCGGGTAGGCCAGTTGACGTCGATAGTGATCAAATCAAGACCTTAATTACAAACAATCAACATTCTACCACATGGGAGAGAGCTAACATACCCAGAAATCCAAATCAATAAAGTTATAGGTGAAAATGAAAAATGTGTCTTTTATTTCACTGAATAAACCACACAGGCTTTTGGGTCCACCCAGTGCACTTCCTGCCCATGACTTTCCCGTCTCCCCAAACGGAAACATCCTCCACTAGACAGTATGCGCCCCCTCCGGGCCGTGGCACCCACCACCTACCTCCTGTCTCTCTGGACCGGACTCTGCTAGGGGCCGCGTGTGAGTGGGATCACACGGTATTTGTCCTTTTGTGTCGGGCTTATTTCATACAAGGTCCATCTATGTGGCATGTGCCAGAATTTCCTTCCATTTTGAAGTGACCTTCCTGCTTTTTTTGAAACATAAGTTTTTGTGGGAAGCGACACACGTATTGTACAAAGAAGCATGCAGGGAAAAATAGAGGCCTAAGTCCCTCTCTGCAAAGGCAGCTGCCCCGCGGTCCCCAGAGGAGGTTAGCACGCAATTGGGACAGGATGGCAGCCTGCACCTCTGCCTGCCGCATCTGGGGTCCCTCCGTCTCCTGGCCCAGGGTTGTCTCCATGAGGGGCACTGCCAATGGGCACCCCTGCCTTGCATTGTGGGTAATATGCCGTGCGCAGATGTGCTCCTTCACGGGGGTGTCCACCGTAAATTCCTAGACACAGAACTCCTGGGTCAAACCACCCTCCTGGGGGCCGCCAATTGGCGTCCAGCACCCTTGTCCAGCACGACCACTCCAGGCCTCTGTGTCCCTCACCCCAGGGCTGGGGGCAGGGACCTCAGCGTCCCAGCCTCTGGCCACACTGACCGCCCGCATTGCTTAGTCACTTCCTGTGGTGACTAGATTAGGGCTTCATGTGTCCAGACACACCACATCTGACCCCCTCTCCCACCCTTCATCCTTTCTTCTTCCTTGACCCGCGCTGCCCCCTTGGGGTCCTGCTGCTCCCAGACACACGCCCCTGGCTACCATGTCCCAGCATGGACCACCAAGGCCAAGAACCCCCAGTTCACAGTTCCGCAGGGCAGGACTTGGAGGCCTCTCTAAGCCCTGGAGGGGAATGGGGGCGTTGTGTGCAGGAGAGAGGAGTACCCCCCGGCTGAGCCTCAGTTCCCTCATCTGCACAGTGGGCCCCCATTGGAATGCAGGAACGTGGAGGGGCCAGAGGAAGGAGGCCCCCAGGTTCAGGTGGCCTCCTGACCTGGGTTGGCCCAGCTGCCTCCCTCAAAGGCTCAGATGTGGCTGTGACCATCTCTCCCAGCCATTCCCAGGGTCCCAGGCTGAGGTGGGGCCAGGGCAGAAGCAGAAGGAGCTCCCAGAGGAGGTAGCGCCAGGCTACCTTCACACAGTCCTTGCGAGGCCACAGGGTCAGCGGCTCTGGCTGAGGCCCACACCTCCAACCCAACCTGCAAGGCCCCTTCCCCCTCTGCACCTTCCAGGGAGCCACGCTGGGGCACCGCTGAAGCAGCGAGAAGGTGGGGTGGCTCCCACCGAGATCCTAGGGGCTTGGGTGCATGTGTGAGGGTTGGGGGGGCCTTCACTGGCTCTAACCTATGACGTGGAAGGCAGGACTCTAGTCTTGCCCACCAAAGAGAGACAAGAAGTGGGTGTGCGGGATGGTTTCAGGAAGGCCCACAGGCTCCTGATAGGGGATGTGACCTGGAGGCTGGGCTGCCGTGAGAGCTGTGACTGGCCAGCAGGAAGTGCTCACTTGGCCCACAGAGGCTTCCTGGGCTGGTCAGGGGCTGCTGCCCTGGACTTCCTCCCCTACCTTACTGGCCCAGTACTTGGGTCCCATGAGGCACCTCTGCCAGAAAAAGTGGCCCTGGCTACCAAGCCACCTCACATCATCCGTGGGCCTCCCACAGGCTGGCTGGGGGGCAGAAGCTGGCTTATCTCACTGGGCCGTTTCTCCTCCTTCGCCTGCATTCAGGAAGCTGGCGGTGGGGGTCCAGCAGACAGGAACCCCAAGGCCAGTTGGCTGAAGCCCGGAGAGCCCAGAGCAGCCGGTGCCAAGTCCTGACAGAATGTGGGTGCTCCTGCTGCTATGGCCCCTGGCACTGGGGTTCAGCCCTGAGAGTGGTACCCAGACCCCCAGTGACTACGACGAGGATGAGAGCACAGAGGCAAGAGACAGTGAGTGACTCCAGGCACTGCCTGGGGACCCGGGGGAGGCATCATGGATGGACAGGAGGGGACTAGGGGCCCTCCAGCTCATCCCCAAGCCCACAGGGCTGAGGGTTTCCATGTCATGTCTAGCTCTGTCCCACTGTCCCGGGGGCTCCTGGGAGCTGGGGCCTGGACTGCAGCCCCCGGGGGGCGGGTACCATCGAGCAGGAGGGACCGGTTGAAGGGCAGGGGATGACGCCTGGGTTCTCAGCACCTCCACCCCCTTCCCTCCTTCAGATAGCACGTTGGGACCTTGGACTCAGCCCCAGGTGGCGACCCTGTGCCCATCTGGCCCGCGAAGCTTCCCCAGCTGGTCCTGTGCCAACAACAGTGACACTCTGGACCTTTGGGACAGCTCTCGGGCGCTGCTGCTGGGCTGGGTGCCCACAAGGCTGGTGCCCACTCTCTACGGGCTCGCCTTGGGGGTGGGGCTGCCCGCCAACGGCCTGGCCCTGTGGGTGCTGGCCACGAGGGTGCCTCGGCTGCCGTCCACAGTGCTGCTCATGAACCTGGCAGCCGCTGACCTGCTGCTGGCCCTGGCCCTGCCACCCCGCATCGCCTACCATCTCCGGGGCCAGCGCTGGCCCTTTGGTGAGGCCGCCTGCCGCCTGGACACAGCTGCACTTTATGGCCACATGTACTGCTCCGTGCTGCTGCTGGCTGCCATCAGCCTGGACCGCTACCTGGCCGTGGTTCACCCACTGCGTGCCCGGGTCCTGCGAGGCCCGCGCCTGGCCACCGGGCTTTGTGCTGTGGCCTGGCTGGCGGCGGCCACCCTGGCGCTGCCCCTGGGGCTGCAGCAGCAGACCTTCCAGCTGTCACGCTCGGACCATGTACTCTGCCATGATGTGCTGCCTGTGGGTGCCCAGCTCTCCTACTGGCGCCCGGCCTTCATCTGCCTGGCCGTGCTCGGCTGCCTCCTGCCCCTGCTGGCCATGCTGCTCTGCTACGGGGCCGCGCTGTGCGCACTGGCCGCCAGGGGCCGCCGCTACAGCCACGCGCTGAGGCTGACCGCGCTGGTACTGGCCACCGCCCTGGTCTTCTTCCTGCCCAGCAACGTGTTGCTGCTGCTGCACTACTCGGACCCAGGCACGGAGGCCTGGGGCAACCTGTACGCAGCCTACATGCCCAGCCTGGCGCTCAGCACCCTCAACAGCTGCGTGGACCCCTTCGTCTACTACTACGTGTCCACCGAATTCAGGGACAAGGTGCGGGAGGCGCTGCTTTGCTGGGTGCCCAGCTCCTCCACGACCTCCAGGGAGGGGCACATCCCGGAGACTGGCACCTGCTCCTCCTCACTTGTGTGACAGCCCCTCAGGTAGCAACTAGAAGAGGCATTGCAGTGGGGTGAATAGTGTCTCCCCCCAAACTCACATCCACTAGGAAGCTCTCGTGAGCTTGTTCGGAGACAGGGTCTGTGCAGTAGAATGAGTTAAGATGAGATCCCACTGAGGGAGGCTTGGCCCTGGACCTTGTATGACTGATGTCCTTATCAGAGGACACAGGACACAGGGAAGAGGACCATGTGACCATGGAGCCAGAGATCATGGCCGCAGCTTAGACACCAAAGGTCGCTGGCAGCCACCAGAAGCCAGAAGAGGAGCCTGGGAGAAACTCTCCCTCAGGCCTTGCAGAAGGACCCAGAACTGAGACAATAAATTGCTGTTGTCTTAAATCACCTGGCTTTGTGGTGCTTGGTTACAGCAGCCCCAGGAAACCAAGACAGGGGTTAAATGCAGATCCCAGGCCCAGCCAACTCCCTCATGCGTTGCACTGGACCCGCTGGAGAACCCCACCCAGAAGGCTCAGGCCCTCTCCCCTGCCCCACACCCCTGGTGGCCCAGGCAGTGGGGACCTGGTTAGCGTTTCCTGCCCCCCACCCCCAGCTGTTTACTGCCTGCTCTGAACTGGGTGGGAGGGGGACACCACGTGGGGAAAGGCAGCTGCCACACCCCCTCTTCACACCTGAGAGCATCACTGGTTGTCCAGAGCCACCGAGGCATCAACTGTGGGGGCCGGCGAACCTCCCAAGGCAGAGGGGCGTGGGGGTCGTTCCCTGAACTCCACACTGGGCCTGTGTCTCTGGTCCAGGGAAGATGAGCTGGGGCAGCCCTGGGACACACGCACCCCCTGGGGAAGTGTAAGATCTGGGGAGTGCCCCCATGGCAGTGGCCTGGTGTGCTGATGTACTGAGATGCCACCAACTGGGGGAGCCGGAGTGGGGGCACTGGGACCTCTTTGTAGGGGTGCAGTTTCTTACAGATGTCCAGGAATCTGACCATCTTGGGGTGCAGGTGTGCAGCCCCTTCTCCCCACCCTGCGCTGGAAGGTTGGGCTGTTGAGGAAGGAACAGAGGATGGGGGGCCGATGGGAACTGGAACTCTGGTTTTCGGGGCTGGCCCCCAAAGGTCTAAGCCTGCCGGTGACTCTATGGAAACAAGCTTTTATTATTCCAGCGGCCTCCAGCAATTGAAAAACAGGGCCTAGGCCGCCACCTCAGGTTTCTGAAATAAACACCACCTAGGGGTGGGAGGCGGGGAGACAGGCAGATTCGAGGACGACAAAAGAAATCAGAGCACAGCTGGAAGGTCCCGGCAGAAGGCAGCTCTGAGCGCGCGGCTTCCGTGGGTTGTGGAGCGGGGCACCCACTGCTGGGCGGCAGAGGGGGTGGTCCTCCAGGTGGGGTGCGGGGTCCAGGGGTTTGGGGGTTCAGCCTCGACAGCAGTAAGGTCCAGGTGCATCTGCCCAAGACTAAACGTTCAGGCTCCTGTGGGGCCAGACCGGGCGGAGGATGTGGGGACTCCCCGCAATAGTGCTGGCACAGGTCAGGGTCCGGGGGCTGAGGAGGGCACGGATGCCGTGTCCTTGATTTGTCTGCAGCCCCGTCTTCTCAGAAACAGTCCTTAGGCCACGAGCTCTTCCCAGAAACATCCCTCCTCCCTAGAGCAGAGTGCCCGGCTGAGGAAGCTGCTCTGGTCCACAGAGAAGGGAGGCCCGGCCCCGGGATGGAGGCTGGGGTACTCAGAGCTCCAGCTGCAGCTGGGGAGTCCGGGCGAGGGGCTTCCAGCCACCCCCACAAGGGCTTTCCCTCCTGTGGAGGTGGGGCCTGGGCCACCAGGAGGCCCATCACCGTCAGGCAGGTCAGGTCTCTGCAGTTTGGTTTATGGGATGCATTTGGAGGTGGGGTCACCTGGACGGGGTCTGCCAGCCCCCCAGGCAGTCAAGAGAGCTCTGCGGTCAGCGGCGGAGGGACAGGAACGGAAGCAGCCTGCTTGGAGCATCAGGAAGAGAAGCTGCCCTGACTGAGGGGGAGAGAAGGAGAAAGTCGCTGTGGGGGCTGACAGGTCCTGTGGGGCCCTGAGCGCCCTTCCCTGGCCCTGCCTCCACTCGGCACAGCCCCAGCCTGTTGCGACAGCACAGCTCACAGCGGGGCTGTCACCTCGGTGAGGAGCTGAGTGGCCTGTGTGGGACCACTAGCCAAATCGAAAACTATCCGTGGACCTCCACTCAGCTGTGAAAATGGAGGAACTATGGATAGATAAAACCGCCAGTCTCCGAAGCAGCACACTCCGCTCTTCTGGTGAGGAGGGCAGGTGGGCAGGGGTGAGGGCGGCTACGAAAGGCAGCGACGGGGGTCCTGGAGGTGAGGAGCTATCCTGTGTCTTGGCTGGGGTCGTGGCCACCCAAATCCACACAGGAGAACCTGCGGACTCAGATGCAGACGAGCGCATGTGAGCGTGGTGACCGAGGAATGAGACGGGTGGACCGTATGCGTGTCAACTTCCTGGGGTCACATTGTGTTCTAGTTCTGCAAGGTGTCGGAGGGGGGAGGGAACTGAGATCTTTATTTCTTTTTTTAAAAAAAGATTGACAGATTGATTGATTTTTGGAGAGGAAAGGAGGGGTAGAGAGAGGAGAGAAACATCCATCAGTTGCCCCTCAAGAGCCCCCAACCAGGACCTGGTCCACAACCCAGGCAACACCCAGGACCAGGAATTGAACCAGCGACCCCTCGGTTCGCAGGCCGGTGGTCAATCCACTGAGGCACCCCAGCCTGGGCTGTGTTATTTCTTACAACTGTGTGTGAACCTATAATGACCTCAGACTTATGTTTAACAATCCCCCCTCAAACAAAAACAAAAGCAGACCCCCTCAGTAGGCCCTGAAAAGAGCTGGCAGGTACGGAGGGGGCGGCAGCGCTCGGGAGCGAGCGGCTGCGCCTGTGGCAGCTGCAGCACGAAGCGAGGGCGAGGCGGAAACACGGACACACTGGGCTTCGACGGTGACACGCTGCTGACGAAGCAGCACAGCGCTCACCCCAGACGGACGGGAAAGCTTAAGGATGACTGCTGTCGTCCCCAACGCCACCACTAAAACAAAAATAAGGCAAAAGGATACTAGCTAAATTAAAATGGAATTCTAAAAAATTCCATTTTTTTCGGTTAATCCAAAATATTCGACTAATCCAAAAGAGAGCATGAACAGAGGAACAGACGGGACAAAACAAAAATATTCCAACAGGAGCCTTGTCAATAATTATATTAAACGCTCGTGGGCTAAACGCCCTGCCTGGTACCGGATGAGCCACCCCTGAAGCTCTGGGGCTTTGGTGGGTGCCGATGGAGAAGCATTCTTGCTGGGCTTGCCAAGCAGGCATTAGAACCAGCCTTTGCCTCTGGGACGGGGCAGCTAAGAGCCTCCTCCCGGGAGTCCGGAGTCAGAGTTCAGAGGACACAGCCTGAGGCCAGCTCAGGGCGGGGCAAGTGGCTGAGCTGATAACTCACCCTGCTGCTGTAACCTCTTGAGTTGAGTTTGCTGTAACATACACCCAAAAGATTGGCCTCCTTGCCCTGGCCAGGTGGCTCAGATGGCCGGAGTATCTTCCCGTACACCAAAAGGCTGTGGGTTCGATTCCCGGTCAGGGCACATGCCTGGGTTGCAGGTTTGATCCCCGGTTGGGGAGTACCTCGGGCAACTGATCAATGTTTCTCTCCCTCTCCCTCTCAACTCTCTAAAATCCCCTCGGGTGGGATTAAAATAAGGTTTGGCCCCCTCTGGGAAGTCTGCTCAGAAGCCCCCTCCCGGCCTCACCCCACAGGGCTCTCCTGTGGTCTGACCACCCCCACTGGGATGGCAAAGGTCCCCTCCCTGACCCAACTCCACACAGGCTCCTCTGGGCTCTTTTTCAACTAGGTCTCCAGCCTTGGACTGCAGTGTTCATCTTGCTACTGCCAATTGTAGCAAGAATCCTAAGTCCGTTTAGCCAGAGTTCCCACCCTCCATATCTGATCACCCTCATAGCTAATCAGGGTCCGCCTGCACCCCCCATCCATCCTCCCCCGTCCCCCACCCCTGGGAGGATGACTGACCTCCCAGCCTGCCCTCAGCAAGAATCCTGTCAGGTCGGTTTAGCCAGACCCCGCCCCCCCATGCACCGACGTTTCCTCTGAGTCATTCTCCATTCACGGACCTCCCCGCCCAGCAACTTGGCTGCAAATCCCCACTTCCTGTATTCAGAGTCGGGGCCAACGTCTCTCCCCGCCCCAAGGCTCCCTCTACCTCTCTCCACACCCACCCCCTTGAACAGAACCCGCCTTCTGTGTGTCAGGAATATTCTCTTGAACAGTGGTCCTGAGCCCAGTGCGTCTCAGGAGCAGGCCCGTCTTGGGGCCTAGTCCTCGTGGGGGTCCCTCGGCTGCACCCCGCACACACAGGCTGCTCCCTGATGGGCTCTGCATGGATGTGGCTGGGGTGGGGGACCCCCCCCACCTTGTCCTGGAAACCACCCCCCAAGGCTGACCCCTCCACTGTCACTCCCACTCCCAGCCTGGGTCCAGGGCTAGTGGAGGAGGTTGGGGGCAGATCCAGCCCTCATCTGTCTTCTGCCTTCCCCTCCAAGTCCATGGCCTCATGGATGACTGCCAGGTGCCCAGAGTCCAGCGGGATCTGGTCATAGTTGAAGTTATAAGCAGAAGCTGGTCTCGGCTGCTCTGGAAAGAAGGGAGACTTCGTAGGTCAAGGGTGCTGGAGGGGGAGGACT